>JANIJG010008156.1:6097-18283 GCA_024611175.1 Megaceryle torquata | reverse complement strand
AATATGTGTTTTGTATTGTTTTTTCTACATTTTTTCGTGACACCATATAAACAGAGAGAGGGAAAAAAAAAGAAAGAAGAAGGGGGGGGGGGGGGGGGGGGGGGGCGGCGCAATGAAAAGAAAGCTGTATCCCTCTGCAACAATGTATTATGAACCAACATAAGGTCTGAGTCAAGAAACTAAAGTAATCTCCAATGTGACAACAAAAAGATGAACAATGCACAAGGTTTTTTTCCTTCTGGGATTCCGGTATGAGTTTGTCCTGTCCTAGTACAGTTACAGTGTCATCCTCTTTACGGGGGCTTTGCTTTATGGAAAGCAATGGTTTGGGTAACTGGGTATGCAATGTGCCAACCCTCTCCCCTTCCCCCACATCTTAATTCTGTCTGGCTGCTGGCCACTGAAATAGAGTCTGTTCTGTATGCTCTGCACCGTTGAGATGGACTTGCAGTTTCAGTTCAGTTTCATGGAACTGCTGCCCACCACAAAATCCTGCATCGCAACAGGCAGTAATTGCCTCAGTTGCAGAAAACACACAAAGTAAGAGGCTTGGGAAAGAGATCAAGAATGGAATCATCCTGAACACTGAACTGGGGAGGAACAGGAAGCTATCAAGAGGAAAAAGTTAATATTACCCAAACTATATACATTCTGTGAAAACCAAGAAACTTTCCATATCCAAGGCTATCAGGCAGTACTTTTCACTCCCAATGAAAAACTGGAAAATAGAAAGTGACTTTTTATTCTATGATGGAATGAAAATAAGTAGAAATAACCGTATTTAGTCAAATAACAGAGCATCTCTCCAATCTAATAGAAGTTGTGCTTTAGCTAAATACTCAGAGAGTGAGCTGGGAATACAGCCCAGGGTTTGTGTTTATTTATTTCATACAGAGCTTTGCATGTGCTGCTCTTACGAGGTTAGCATGCAAAGAAAGAGGCAAGACCCAGTTAGTCAAGCCATCTCTTTCCCACTGATAGAACAGGAGGAAAAAGGTGAGTTTGATTCTCATTTACATCAAAACCATTTTGTACACCTGGGAAACAAAAAGAAAGGATCTCAAAGTCAAGTCTGCATTAGGGGAGCACTTCTCTGGGGTAGGTAACCTAGGAAAGCACTACAAATGTACTTGGGAGTTTATACGGGCCAGACATTCTTCTGTGGTATCAGGAGCAGGCTCACCAGGTGAGGAGACTTAAAGGAGCTGTGGTCTAGGTTGTCTCCTCACACAGAGCACAGCCTTCCAGTCACACCATGCAAAAGTGCTTAGCATGTCTCCTTACCCTCCCCTCCTTGCAGGCCACTGTATCTTCCTAAGGAAAGTAAAATTTATTCCAGCTTGTCTCCCTTTCTCAAGTAAAATAACCTTTTCCAAGAAAATCAAGGGTTTGCCATTACAAACATATTGACACTAAAAATTCCTACTAGCAAAGCTATGCTGGTCAGAAATTATCTGATGTACTCATGTCAGCAGGGCTATGGCAAACCTGCCCTTAGATGGACAGACAGGTATTTTGTGCCAAGTTCTGATTTATACCCATAACTCTTTATAGCTTTTGCCAGCATGAAAGAACCTTGGAAGGAGCATGTACCATACCTGGTTTGACCCTGCTTGTACTTCACACTAGTGTGAATGAGAATATGGAGCTATGAGTCCATATGTGCTTCCAAATTGCTTCTCATCTTTCTACATGCTTATTTTAGTAGCATTTGTCACCCATGTGTATGCAAATAAAGCTTGCAGAGGAGTTCTGAGTAATAGGGAGAAAACAGCCTACCACTGTTTATTAGACTACAGCTGATGCCACAGTAAAAAATGCTGTTGGTAATTTTAGTTCCCTTCCTCGGGGACACTTCCTGCCGTTCCACATTGTTATGAAAACTGCTGGTGACAATGCATTTGATCCCAGTACGGGGAGCTGCTCACAGAGACCCATAATGAAACAGGCTCCTGAGCCTGACTTTTTCTTTTTCTGCTAATCTTCCAGGTCCAGATCTTCCTTCCCATCCAGATCAGAGGTGAAACTCATGACATGGCAGAACAAATGAAGCTTTTCTATCCCTTGCCCACAGTTTCCTTCTCCTAACGTCATTCACAAGAACAGTCAGTCCAATTCCTTTAATAGCCATGAAATCACCTGAAAAAGAAATAATTCTAATGCACTTAGATTTTACTATTGTCTTTTTACACTTTTCATATTAGGTTTCATTGTCTGTTAAACCATCTTAGACTTTGAAAGACACATTTCCTTCTGAGTGATTGTGTCTTTTTCCACTTGGCAAGTGTCACATTTTCCTGAGATTTTCTTACGGCATTTAAAGCAACAAGATTCCCACCACCACCACCACCCCCCGCACCCCTTTTTTTTTCTGACTATTCTCTCTGGGCATTCACATCATTGCTCATTTCTCAAGAAAAATGCACAGTTTCAAAGTCACTGCCCCTGCAAAATCATCCAAAGAAGCCCACCTACTTCATCTGACCTCCAAAAGTGGTGACAAATTTTGCTTTTTCCTTCAGTGAAAATTCTGAGTGATTCAGATACATAGATTCAACTTTTCAGCCACTCTACATATTAGGCATATACTACATTTGAATGAAATCATTTGCACATGTGCAACTGACATTTATGCATGCAAATCAGGCAATTAGGTACAAAATTACCTGATTTGCATACATAATGCTAGAACTGAGCAAGTAATATGCAACAAAACCATATTCTATTAATATTATTTTCTTCTGTTCTGAAATTAGCTGCAACTAGATTAGGAAATACTCAAGTTTTTCAGCACTCAAAATGATTAGTCTATTTGATGAACATTTCTAGGTCTACTGATGTGCTAACCAATTACATACATCAAATGATACTGTTTTTGTACCATGTTTGGTGACTTACTGTGAATTTTACAATAAAATGTGCAATTCCAAATTTTTCACATTTAGAATTTGACTTAAAATTCATTTGCACAAATAAATCTCGAGTGCATGAATAATAAAGCAACACGGATGCCCCCCAAATTTGCTTTTAATTCAAAATTTGTTGAATTTCCGTTGCTGTTTGTGCAATCTGGATGCTTTTTCATGCATACAAATATGGAGCTGCTGCATAAGCAGCTGCATATGTAGAAAAAGAAGTCAGTGAAAAAAATCTGTGATGTCTGGAGGATATTTCCTACAGGACTGGAGTTGTAAGCAGACAGGTCACGCCTCATAGATACCTCATAGATAATGAAACAAGCTTTACCTTGGCACAGCAACACCAGAGGGACCTGCCTTCCTGGATGGTAAGTGCATATCCTGGGAGGGCTCTGGTGACACCCTTGACCCTAACCACTCCTCTCTGGTGGCTCTCTCTACCTCCCACTGCCTCACTGCTCTGCACATGTACCAACACACTTCTTCTGGTTTGCTTCCCTTTGTCGTGCTCTGTCTTGCTCAGAAGGCAACTTCCTCAGGCACAGACCTGTCCTATTTGTCTACAAAGTCTTATGCATACTAAGGGGCTTTAGCTGTAGAATAAATAAACAATGACTGCACTTCTGCTGTTGTGTGGAGACATTTTTTCACATCTCTCGCTGTTCTCACAGGCTTACCTCCAAATTGCTTTAAGCAGTTGATTATCATTTTTAAGATAGGGTCACCAATGCTCTTTTGGATAAGGGCAGATCTTTGGTTCCTGTGATGGCAGTACAAAGCTGCATAAAGCAGTCAGAATTTTGTTCCTCATGCATCCCAGCATTTGCTTTCTGGTCAAAGATGCCAGTTTTATAGAAGTGAGCTTCCAGTAAATTATCCAGTGGCAATCAGTTCTTCCCCCAAATATTCTGGTACCTTTAATTTAAAACTAGGCAAGACGCTGAGCAAAATGGTTTCCTCACAGTGTGTGCAACTGCATATGCCATAAATTTCACCTGCTACCCTCTGGCTCATTCACCTATCACCAGTGTGCCAAGTCCTACTGGTTTGATATGATTCATCACTTCAGAATTTTTCAACATCCCCTCTTGTTCTTTTTCCTATAGTATTTAATTTGTAAGCATTCCTGAAAACATCATATCTTTGTCTTCTAAAACCTGTGTTACACATCTTTTTCTGAAACAAGAACATAACAATAAAGACCATTGAGATATTTGACAAGATCCACATTTAAGAGCCTTCATCTTGTGACAGCCTTGCCGTTGATTATCTGTTGTCTCTCATTCAGGAACTTCTCACTGTATCTTATTCATGGACAAATTGGTAATAAGGGACTCTTCACCTCATGACCTATTGGTCAACTGTCTTATTTATTTCCAGTGCCTTTGCTGCACTGCAGTGTTTCTGTTCATAACTATGCAACCATATGGCTCTCATATGGCTTTTCTATCCATCGGAACAGCTTCAGAGCATCTCCCAAGCATTTTAAACCAGAAAACTCTCTCCCTTTCTTTTTCATCCCTGCCTGCTGAAGGGAAGAGCTTGTCTTCTAGTTTTCGTTTCTTGCCTTTGCCTCTGGCACTTGTTCTTACTTCATTCCCTATTTCAGGCTACGGTTCTCCAGATCTCCTTGACTCATGTCCCAAAAGAGGTATATTTCCATTTTATAATAGTTCCTGACACCAACCATCCCTTCCCACACTCAGCAATTTAATTTCTATAAGGAAATAAACAGTAGCAAGTCAGCACCACCTCTGTAAGCTCAAGAATTTCTAAGAGGCACTGGAAAGCCATGCATGCCAAAATCATAGGTGTATCTGTAAGTGATATGTATTTCAAACTATGGATGTAAAAAACAACAGTAATTCTTCTGTCCAAAGTAAGGTGTACTTCATTCTAATCCTAACATCTTCCAAATAAGCAATGATACTTAGAAAGGACTCATGACCTTCCATTGTTCATGTTCTTCACGCATATCTGCTTGAACCTCACAAATTCCCAAAGAGGACAAAAGCATTTTGGAGGAAATGCTATGCTTTTATCATATACAAAGCTTCCTTGATGTATTTGCAAACAAAGTACTAAGTGTAACCTGCCTCTCTAAGGACCCACGGACCTGGAGCAAACCAGCTATATTAATTTATCAGACCCAGCAGGGAAAGAGACAGAGGAATTACAGGAAGGATTAGTAGTAAGAGCAAATTAAATGTGTGACTTTGTGTGGTTTGCCTTGCTGTGGCAAACAGGCCCCTCTAGCTATGTGCTCAAAGGGGGACAAACTGCTGACTGAATGGACTTGGAACCCTGAGACAGAATAATCCTTAGGGAAAGTAAACCAGAAGCTTATGCACCATGAAGCATGTTTACAGGCAAATGGACTGTATCACTAAGAGAAAACTAGAGCAGCTACATAAAAGATAATGGCAAAACCATATCTCAATGGATATCTCATGTATCTCGATGGATTCTTCTGTTGTGAGGAGGAAAGATGGAAATTATGTTCATCAGCTGCTGAAAAACCAGCAGCAGGCCAGGCACTCCTCCTGCAGAGTCAACAAAAGCAACAGGAACTGCCTCTTGCACCTCAGCAGGAGAGGTTGATGCAATGTATGCTGACATAGGGGCTGGGGAATACAGCTGGAGTGGCAGAAGATAGTTTGGGCCAGTTCAGCTCTGTGCTGTTGCAGCTACAACACTACCCTCAAATGCCCATCTGCATCTTTGAAGGCCTAGTGCTGCTGGTGTGGAGGGTTAAAATAGAGTGGCTGCAGAGAATCTCTCCAGTGAGAGGGGGCCACGGAGGACAGAGAGTGTTGAGCTATTTGGCTCTTGTTCTGCCCAGGTTGAGACTGGCTCCAGAGGCATACTGTCATTGCATCTGGGCTGCATTACATTCATGGGCAGTGTGCTCATTTAGAGCGGTCAAACAGCCAGGGAACATCACTGCCTGTATCTTCAGAGATGAAAATGGTAACCTTGGAACAATATCCACAGGATCTGCTGCTAGAGCTTAAACTGCCCCTCTGGGCACTCCTCTGCAAGTAACATGATGGAGGAAATAGAGGTGGAGGGATTGCATTCATGTGACAGACTACAGCATTCTCCTACAAGAGGCAAGGGAGACTGGTAGCTTGCCAAAAAGCTTTAGAATAATTATTAGTCCTACATCAGTTTACAGAAGGTCTTCCTGACAGAGGGGAAACTCCAGTAGCATGCAGCTGGCATGTAAACTTGCACACACAAAGGGATCTTTCACTGAAGCATATATAGATATGTGCCCAGCATATATACATATGTGCCACGTGCCATTTGAGACATGGGTGGAGGTCTCCATTCAACACAGTAGCTTCCTGCACAAGGCAGACAGAGAAAGTCTTGAATAGTGAGTGAGAGGTAGGATGTTACATTGAGACCAAATGGTCTCAAAATTGTGTGGGAACTCCACTATTGCCCAAATGAAAAATCAAGACAAGTCTGGTAACTACTTTGCTAGTCTTCCTTAGGGAACAACAGCCAAAAAGGCTTAATAAGCTTTGTAAAAAGAGCTACCCAGACTCTGAGATCCTTAAGCAACAAGAAAAGCTGCTGTATCAGTATGAAGTCTTGACAGCCTTGAAACAGAACATCATTGAGAAGTCTGTGTGGTAATGAGCTAGGTCCCCATCAAACCGTAGAACTAGTTTGGACAAGACCCTGTGGGTAATTGTGTGTGTGCTGCTTGAGGATTGATCCCTTAAATGCTTGCAGCAACTAATATGGTGAATCTCACAGTACGGGGAAGGAATCAGGTGACTCTACAAGAGCTCATTTGAGGAGGAAACTCTGTGCAGAAGGTGAAAACCTGCAGTTCCCACAGACTTGGACCGAGGTATGAGCACAACGGGCCTGCTTTGAGCATAGAAATCACCTTGCTCTGATATGGTCCCTTGGTTCTAAGGATTGAAGAATATATAGTGGCTTTAAGCATTTGCCATCTTTTCTGGGCTGAAGGACAGACCTGATGGCTGTACAAGTGCTGGGTAAATGAGGAAGAACACAGCTGCATTTACAGGCTCTGCTGTACCTCACAGGTTTCTGTTAAGGAAAAAATATTTTTCTTCTTAAAATATTAGAAAATAAATATTTAATTTTATGTAACTCCTTATTTGCAACAGCAGGAAGAAAATGTGAGGGATTTTTAAAGTGACTTTAACCTGATGTTGTTATTTTCAACAAAGGTGCTATAAACAACTGTTATTGTTATACAGTTCTATGGAGTTATGTTGTAATTGATTTCCATAGCAACATGATCATGTCATACATTCTGGATTATAACTCAGAGGGAGAGGGGATGGGAAAAGCACAGAATGAAGACTATAGAGCGAAACTTGTCCTTATTATTGCTTGACTCCTTAATGTTCTTATTCGTCCAATTTGTTTAAACAGTGTTTATTTGTAGGTAAGGTTGAGGATCCAGCCAGGCTGCACCTGCCTCCCCAGACATGCTCAAACACAGCCTGGGATTGTACATCTTCAATGAAGAGCAGGGTGGGGTTCCTTCAAATGACAGAACCTTCTGCAAGGAGGAAATTTCAAGCTGTAACTTGCAAAATATGTACAAGACACTACTGTAAAAATCCAGCCAGCAGAATAAGGAAGACCTAGGCAGAGAGCTGCAACTAATGATGCAAAAAGCTGAAAGGAGCTGCTCTTTGTATTAAGCATGGGCAATGCAGTTCTCAAGATACACCATTGTCTGTTGTAGCGTGAGGAAAGACAGGTACACCAGAGCATAAGAACTTCTGCATCATTTCCTGGTATTTAACTGTCACACAAGGCACTAGACATCCTATCAAGGACGATGACTAATGAATCTAACTTAGGATGCAAGTCCTTGTTAGCACAACATGACTAGATGCCCATGGATCACACAACTGATAGTATTCCTGATGGCTGCACCTCATGCTGCCTCCTCTCCAGCAGAAATGATGCAATGAGCCCAGCTGAATGAGTACAGTTGAATGAACAGAACTGACTGCAGGGGAGGGGAGAGGAGGGAGAGAACCACTCACAAAAAAACCACAGCAAATGTTTGCCAAAAATGAGTGTGTATACTTACCAAGGTACAGCTCTTGAAAGTCTGTATCGTTTTGATAAGATACATGGCATAAACTTTTACTAAAGGAGGTGGGATAAAATAGATGCACCAACTGGCCTTTCTTATCAATGCAGTCTGAGTTCTTCAGGGAGGTATTATCTTTACATAAAACAGGGAGTCAAGCACATCAACAACACTGAGCAAGTAATAAAAATATTCAAAAATTACTGCTGCATGAAGGCAGTGGCTCTTTCAGTTGTTTTAATCCAAGATGGCTTGTACCTTCTATTTTTATTTTACAGAAATAATTTACAGGCACTGAGGAAGAGAATTCTATGAGAAAATGTCTAGCATATGACACTAGATCAAATAAACCTGCAACATCTTCAAGTCAGTGGCCTATATTTTTCAGAAGCAGACCAGATATTCAGGCTTCTCACCCTCTCCCTAGTTCTGCCCCTAGCTCCTACACAAATCAAACCTACAAAAGTGCGTTGTCCTTAACCCAACTCCCTGCCAGCCTGGACATGTTCAAATGAAAACCTGGGCTATGCTATGATCTTTTCTCTTGTTAACGTTACGCACACAGCGAAGAGTAAGATTGCCTCAGATAGGTCCGGAATACAGCAGTGCAAAGCAACCCCCTCCTATCTTTGATTTGGATGTGCTGTGCTTTCCATCATAGCCAAAGGGGAGCTCCTGCCTCTGACACACAGGTATGCACTCTCCTTCACCCCAGCCCTTGGTATGTTGCATCAGCAAGAACAGCAACAGCCTCCAGCCTTGGAGCTGAGGGAAGGACGAAGGCTACAGGCAAACGGCCTGGGACTGAATGTTGTTGTTCCCAAACACCTGTATCGCACAAGTGCTTTTGAGTTCAGCTGTACACAGTCATTGTAACAACACGCTTCTATCCCAGAGGGAGACGAGCAGTTGGGGCAGTAACCGAAGACTACAACCTCCCTCATTCTGATAGGCATTTGCTGTGTGACCTTGGCTAAAACATTTGAGATTACCCATCTGGAAAACTAAAGTAGTGACTTGAGGAGTAACTTCACCCTTTCCTGGACACAGTCCTCAGTTACGGTTAGCAAAGTCCCAGACAGCTTTGCATAAAAAATCCTTAGTTATGGAAGGGCAAAAAATCGTTTCGTATTAAAACCAGACCCGGGGCTGCCCCCCAGGAGAAGCACCCAACCCTCTGCCAGTCTTCAGCGGCCCTGAGGCAGAGGCAGGCTGCTAAATCAGTGGTTTGCCCGAGGAGCGAGCGGAGGCTTGCAGCAGCATGGCTGCTTTCTCTGCACATTCCACCGGTGACGCTGCTTATTACCCAGCATGCAGATAACCCTGAGTCAAGGCTTTGGTATGAGCGGCGCTGCCAGGAGCTGCGTGCTCGGAATAGAGGGTTACAGTTTAAACCGAGGTGAAGCACCGTCCCCAGCCAGCTGCACCCTGCCTGCCTCCCCTCCTCGACTGGAGCCAGCCACCTATTTGCAGAAAAGGAGCTTTCCAGTCCCTCCCCTCCACCCCACCGCTCACCCAGGGATCATTCCCATTGAGAAGCTCTCAGCCTAATAGTAATCCCGACGAATTTAGCTGCTGCTAATAAATCCCACCCCTCTGCCCCTCCCAACCTGCCTCCATGCAAATCCATTTGTAGGTTACTTGAACAATAGCGGAGCTGTAATCAGCCCTCCCCTCTGGCAGCCTGCAGGGAGGGAGGGGAGGAGGATGATGACAGTGGGGAATTCTGCCCGGCTCCTTGAAGCTGCACAGACATGTTTCATGTCCCCATTCCCATCCTCTGCGCAGAGGCAGGCGGGCAAGCGAGGGATCACATGGCCGTCTAGGCCAGGCCCTGGCCAGCGGCGATTACATGCCGTGGCAGCCCAGTGCCCCCTCCCTGGCCCGGCCCAGCCTGGTTCGGTTTAGTTCACCACGTCTCTGCCCCTGCCCGAGCTGCCGCGCTGCAGCTGTGCCAAGTCGCTCCGTGCTGCGGTGGGGTTGCCAGACTCAGCCTCCACTCACAAAGCACTGAACAAAGCAAAGAGCCCCGGCGCTGGCCAAAAAATAGAGGAAAATACCCCAGCGAAGCAGGTTTGGGGGAGCTGGTCACCCTGGCACAGCTGGTACTGCTAGGAGGGTAGTACCTGCCAGAGAGAAAGTGGCAGCTCCCCATTATAGCTCTCTGGGGACAAGGGGAAAAACCACAGGCTGTTAAAGCTGATCGGTGTGGGAGGGAGGTGTTTTCCTGAAAATATGTTGCTATTTGACAGCAGCTCACATCTTTGAGGTTTCTTTGCAAAGGGTCATAAAAGCAGCAGCGAGTGCATATGGCCGCGCAGGGCTATGGGGGGAGGGCTGTGAGCGGATGCCAAATCAGCTGAAACCTAAGAAGCTTGACCTTCCTCACCTCCACCCCTGCTCCCACCGCCTCCAAATAACCTTACAAGGACGCATCGGGAAGGCAAGGCACACAGCAGTGAGAATGCAGTCTCAGCCCAGCGGCAGGCAGGGCTGTATGTCTGTGAGGAGACAGAGGGAAGGACACTTCAGGGTAGCTGTAGCTACAGGCAGCAACACACGCTGATACCAGCAAGGCTCATTTCGTGGAGCCAAGCACAGTAGTCAGACTGCAATCTTGAACCTACGTAGCCCCAAGTAGCTCAGCCAGTCCAACCAGTCAGAGACCGTACTGGCCAGACAGACTGGTGACGAGCATCTTCCCCCTCCCATTCACATGTCTAACTGCTCCCTTCTGCTTTTCACTCTACAGTTCCCTGAATCGCTGAAAGAGAGTGGGTTTGCTGTCAGAAACTTGAAATGACATGTAATCTCCCGTGGTTCGACTCACAGAGGTAGGCGAGAGCCCGTTCCCAGGGAGAAGACCTGGGTTCCTGCAAGAGCCTCCCAGTCAAGGCCAGCAGCATGGGGCTCGGCTGGGCTGCCTTGTGGTGAACACGTGGAGAGGGAGATACTTGTCTGGCTCCTCAGAGAAGCCCAGTAGTAGCCTCACTCAATGCACACACACCTAATCCTTCTTTTAAGACATGCACTAGGGAAAAGACCTTGTCTGTGGTTCTTTTCACATCACGCCGTCTGCAGAGGCATTCCCCTTCCCAGTGTGCATTACAGGTTTTAAGGTAGGGGCTGAAACAACAAAAGCTCAGTGCACGCTTTTCAGATGCTGTGAAAATAAAGCCAGCAGTGCCTGTTTCTTACAGGAGGCTGTAGCTATGCCTTCTGCGTCTTCCAGGGGATGGTTGTAAGGATAACTATGTAGGTAGAGAAGTACGTTTTGGGTAGAAAATGCATGCTGTAATGGATTCCAATGGCTGAAAGCCAAGGGGGAAGCTGTTCTGCTTCAAGAATAGCCTTACAAGAGTCAGCATTACAGTGACAGTTCAGTACTCCACTGCAAATCTACAGGATGTGTCACTCTGGCAGAGAAAGAGGTTGCTAATGCACAACACAAGCCATCCTACTATGAATGGGGAATGGCTGCATACCACAGAAAAAGAAAATGGCAAGACCTAGGGAAGAGGGAAGCTGCAAAGCATCTACTGCATAGTAAGCTGGGAACCTGAGAGCTCTGAGAAGACAAAGCCCTTTCCCTTTAGGGGAAGAAAAACGTAGCTTGCAAGATGCGTAAAGAAGCAGACAACCCTTTTTCCGACGACTGCTGCAGCTCTGCAAAGCTATGCTGGCAGACAACCTATTTGAAGAGATTGCAGTTTGAAAACAATGTTAGTCCTGACTAGTTTGGAGCTCGAACGTTAAACGGGGGGAGGGGAGCATGCTTGTATGCGCAACATTGCTAAGCAAATAAAAATGATAACAAGGTTTGTACTAAACGACACCAGTTAGCATTGGTGAACTCGAGCTCCTGATGGAACTGTATAGTATTTCCCCCAAACGACACAGCATTTCTTCATTGCACAAACACTTCCAACTCACACAGAGCTGCCAATGCTTAAAAAACAAACATCCAGTGACACACATGTTCTAACCTATTTCTTAGAAAATAGGCCACAAGGCTATTAAAAGAAATGTCAAGAATAATCTAACCGGGGGGGGGGGGGGGGGACCCCCAAAACCTAATGGGAAAAAAAAACCATAAAAACCGTTTAAAAAATTCCCCATTAAAAAAAGAAAAGCGAGCAAAAAAAAAAGCCACCGGAAAAAAAAAGC
>JANIJG010008152.1:0-35202 GCA_024611175.1 Megaceryle torquata | reverse complement strand
GATGTCCTTCAGGGGTCCATACTGGGACCAGCACTGTCTAATATCAGTGAGAGAGGCATTGGGACTGAGTGCACCCTCAGCAAGTCTGCAGATGACACCAAGCTGAGTGGTGTGGTTGGCATGCCAGAGGGATGGGATGCCATCCAGTGGGACTTGGACAAGCTTGAGAAGTGGGCCTTTGTGAAGATCGTGAAGTTCAACAAGGCCAAGTGCAAGGTCCTGCACCTAGGTCAGGCCAATCCTTGGTATCTACAGGCTGGGGTATAAAGGGATTGAGAGCAGCCCTGTGGAGAGTGATTTGGGAATACAGGCAGATGAAAAGCTGGACATGAACTGGCAATGTGTGCTCTCAGACCTGAAGGCCAACTGTACCCAGGGCCTCATCAAGAGAAGCATGACCAGCAGGTCAAGGGAGGTGATTCTGTCCCTCTACTCTGCTCTTGTGCACTTGAAGTACTGTGTCCAGTTCTGGAGTCTTCAGCACAAGAAGGACATGGACCTGTTGGAGCAAAATTGATCAGTGGGCTGAAACACCTATCCTGCGGAGACAGTGTGAGAGAGTTGGGGTTGTTCAGCCTGGAGAAGAGAAGGCTCTGGGGAGACCTTATTGTGGCTTTTCAATACTTAAAGGGGACCTATAAGAAAGGTGGAGACTATCTTTTAGTAGGGCATGTTGCAACAGGACAAGAAGTAATGGTTTTAAACTAAAAGAGGGTAGATTTAGACTAGCTATAAGGAAGAAATTTTTACAATGAGGTTGGTGAAACACAGAGCAGGTTGCCTAGAATGGTGGTAGAAGCCCATCCCTGGAAACATTCAAGGTCAGGCTGAGCAACCTGGTGTAATTAAAAATGTTCCTGCTCAGTGCAGGAGGGTTGGACTAGATGACCTTTAAAGGTCTTTTCCAACCCAAAACCTTCTATGATTCTCTGTTTCTATGCAATTGATTCTTAATCTTCAGGCATGACATTTCTGGCCTCTTGCGATTCAGAGCTCCAAGTTTGCTTTTGAGAGTGGGCACCCCAAGCACAGCCATAAATCAGGATGCTTCCATATTTTTTAAGCTTTTCCTAATAATTAGAGCTCTTGCCAAGAATGAATGTTTTCTTCCTCAGTCCCTCTCTAAGAGACTACCCTGGCCACCAGAGTCCAGAAGAATTGCAGAAGGACAAGTTAGGGGAAGGAGGAAAAGCAGGTGTTCTCCACCCTGCATGTCGTTGAGGACAGATCTAGCTCAAGACCCCATCTTGTGGGGAAAGGTCTTGCAAGAAAAATACCATTTTATAATGACAACTGTGGAGCTGCTCTGCAGAGCCAGGCTTGTCTCTCCTCTAGTGAATAGTGGTTACTCTGACCATTGCTGCTGCAGAGTGCGCCACACAAACAGATGCATTCAAAGCACCAGCAGATACCTGTTTTCTTCTCTAAGATATTATTTATTAGTGTACTTGGAGTTTTTCCTGGTATAAAAACAGTGTGTTAACTTTGGCTTTGTTAGCATGTACGTTAAACTGTATCATAGTACACCAGAGAAATTCCTTTTCCTTAGGAAAGCATGATGTCGACCTTACACCATGCCTTAAAATTTAAGGTGGGCTTTCATGGATAGCAGAGAAAGAAGAGCAGAGCTCTCTTAGAGGTATTATTCCAGTGCCAGCAACCTGTCATGTTTAACATGACTAGTTAATAAGGCTCTAAAATGCCCAGACAGGAAAAAAAAAAAAAGTTTAAGTGAACAGAGAAGGTGAAGATCATTGTTTTGGCCTTAATTGAGAAGTTTGGAACACTCCTCTGGAAGTAGATCTGTTGGATAAATACTGAAATTGCCAAACACTTGTAGTCTTCATCTACTGGGCTGTCTCAGTGATCTTCATTCGAAGTGACCAAGAAAACATCACTTTAGTCATGGGAGGAGTCAAATGCTCTCAGTTTTGTGACCCAAGCATAGATACTTACAGCAGTGTTCGTATCTAAAAACATGACAAAGTCTGTATGCCTAGACAAAGCCATTTATGGGGTACAGAGCTGCTGCCCCAGGGTCTAAATTAATAATATAATAATTGAACAAAGCAAGAAATTCAGATCATCGGGTGAGAAGACTGAAACACCACAAGGTGAAGGGTGAGATGATTGAACCTGGACTTTTGAATCTTGCTGAAAATTAAATACCAATGAATACCTTCACTGCAGGGGATAATGTATCATATTCAGACCTTCTCAATAGTTAAAAAGATGACTTTTTAAAGCAGCTGCCCAAGATTATGAAGAAAACTGGAAAAGCCATGACCTGAATCCAGAGCCATTGAAACCCAACACAATGCCTTATTAATAAACCTGTCTGGCCTAAGTATTGAAAAGAGCCTCAAGTGTAGGAAAAGCTGATGTTATACCTGCCAGTCTTTCCAGGTGTCTTTTCTCATGCATCAGTGTAGATCGTCTGGCTGAGTTTCAGAAATTTGCTCTCATGAAAACCCTGTTTTTAGTCTGACAGTTGAATAGCTAAGTTCAGCATCGGTGAGAAAAAGATGTAGAGATGAATCTAGGAGTTGGTACCTGATTTGCCATATCATAGTATCTTCTGGTTGCTTGCACTCTCAGTCTAGTTTGGAGTACTTATACTGGAGCAATTTAATCCTGCTCTAGTAGCTCTTTATGGGCCTGATCCAGCAAGTCTTCCTTCAGGCAAAAGTCTAGTTAAAGTCAATAGAAGTTCTGTAAGACTAAAGACTGCGGGGTCTGAGACATTAGAATTACATGGTTGGTGAGCATCGTAATAAGGAAAAGGAATATCACAATAAGACTAATAAACTGTTTACACTGTTTTAGTCCAGTACCATCATTTCAATAGAATCTTCCTCTCCCAGAAAATACATCCATTACATTAAATCAATTAAGAATCATAGATCTGTGATTATTCAGTAGTAATCACATGAAAACAACTTTTTGTCATTTCTTTGTGATTAGACATTGCACAGTGCCTGCATTTCTAATTACAGTCAGTCCATAAGAGCTGAAATCCAAATTTCTACAATATATGCTAAATGGGCAGCATTATTTATTTTCCTCATTTTTTTTCTCCATCGCAAGAAATAACCATAGTTACCCTTCTCATTTAGAGTTGTTCTGGCTGTGGGTACATGCACCATTAGTGGTGTAGAAGTTGCTTCAAAGTGGTGCCCAATTCAGGACAGAGACAGATGTTTCCAGAATGTGTGCCAAGAGCATCCCTTGCTTTTGGTGGTACCCACCAAAAAAGCATTCGTGACTCTTCGTGCTAGCATTTCAAAATAGCCCTTCCTTGTCATGACTTTGATTTTTATCATCTTTAACGCCACACTCAAAGTTAAGAGAAACACAGTAATTGCTGTTATTGTGTCTTTGTAGTAGATATGATACTGAACTGAAGATTAAATCAATGCTGTCAATTCTGTATAAAATTTCAGTTACATTTTAAGCCATTATCACAGTGAATGTGACTAATGCATTCAATTTTACAACAAAACTAATCTAATTTTATCTTTACTTATGTTAGTGTGTATTACAGCTTTCTTCAAAACTCATATTTGAAAGGCCAGGTTACTTTTTGCCCTATTTTAGGAGGAACCGTAATATTGGAATAACATCTCTTATACTAATCTAATCCCTTTCCTGTTTTTTCATTCATATTTTGTCCCCTTGCAACAAGGATATGCAAAGAATGAGTAACTGTTTTGTCAACAGGGACCATAATGATTAAAATACAAACAGTAAATACGACTTCAGGTTTGGAATCGGATTATAGGATTAAAATGAATGAAAAAACTGCTCTGTAGTAGGATTGCAAAGTTCCAATCAATATCTTCCTCTAATAATTTTAAAGGGAAAATGCGGAAAGTAAAGAAATAAGGCAAAGAAAGCATAACTTGAGGGTGTTAGTGATGCTTGAATTTCTTGATTTTCTTTTGTTTTATCAGGAGGTCCCAGCTAGAAAGTCAGGATGTCACCAAGGGTCCATTCTTTTAATTTTATTTCATTTCATCTGTTGCGCTGTGTTATTTTGTATTTGCTTTGTAAGGGTTACAGACACTTGGCCTTAGGTTAATGCAGCAAAAGGGAAAGAGGGACAGCAGGTTTTGAGGCTACAGAGCACCTGCTCCCTCACCAGCACCCACTTGCAAAGAGGGCAGCAGTGCCTGTGCATTTCTGACCTTTTGAGTTTTCAGCATGGACAGAGGGCATTGCTTAACATTTTGAATCAAAGGTGTGTTAGAGAAATCTGCCCTGATTCATCTGAGCCTGTCTGCAAGGATGCGGTATGACTCGTTAGCACAGGAGGCTGATTGCAAGGATGCTTTAAGTGGCCTCAGGGCCACCCCAATCCTTCACATGCCAGTGGGTTCTCTCTTCCTGGCCCTGGGAAGTCTCATAGCCCAGCACTGCACCTGTACTTACTCTGTCCACCTCACATCCCTGCTCTTCTGGTTAAGTCCTTGGGAGATGACCTCTTTGGGTTTTGTGCTGGGGTGGTCTCCTCAGGCTGCATTCTGGACAGAAAGTGTTTTATGTACTGCTTCAGTCCTGCCCTCTTTGCAGGCATTTGGAGGGTGGTAAAAATATAAATTAGCATTGTTTTAAATATTCTTCAGGCCAGCTGTGTGAAGTAGATTTTTCTACCAGAAGGTGTATCTTCTAGATCATGGAGAAGTACTGTGAGAAGTGGCATCTCTTAAAGGCCTGAATTCTGAATGTTTTCTGTTCTTTACATATCATCAGTGCTGATCAAGCTATGTTTTCATCCATAGTGATGAAGTTAAGGTAAATGAAGGTCTGGGGTGATCTAGCCTGATGCATCTGTAGCAGGTTGCCTTTTCAAAAGTAAATGCATTTGTCACTTTCTAAAAGTCAAGCCTGCCTGAGAAGAGCTCTCCAAAATTGGCAGCAGATTTAAATCTACAAGTCTTTTTTTTTTTTTTTTTTTTTTTTTTTAATCTCATGAAGAATGTTAGTTACAGCTTTTTAGACACCTAGAGGAACTCAGCTATGAATAAGCTAAAAAAATTAATTTTTTAAGTATTATTTTAATTTGGGAACCTAACATCATACTATAAACGTCTTGGTCATTTTACATCTGAGTCCAAGAACTGTTACAGCAGCTTGAAGTATATGCATAGGCACTGCAGAAGTGAACCATCCTACTGTGTAGGTTTAGGTTGTAGCTGCTATTGCTCCTTGAGATGTGCCGTCTCCTGTCATTAGAGGCAAGGCTGACTAGGTGTGGCATGGCATCCTTATCCTGCTTACAGAGCCGAGCTGCTGCCTCCAGAAACTACCCCACATAGAGTTCCCTCATTATGTCCAGAGCAGCTTGAAGAACACTGCACTGCTCTCCACTGCAGGATACTGGCCTGCCCACATAGGAGGTCAGCAGGACAGAAAAAATTCCTCCTCTGAGCCGAGGAACTTTGCGTTGTACGCTTGATGCCTTTCCTCAGTGTAAGAAGGGGGGTTTGTGCTTATCGCTCTTGAGTTGTTCTTGGATATATCTGGAACCTAAAGTAAAAGGAACAGAAGTCCATGGACCTGGGGATGGGTCACATAAAATGTCCCATGTCCGAGGTCAAGCAAGTGCAACAGAGATGAAAGGGATAAAAAACAAAGCTGGGAAGCCTTGCTGGAGAGGAGGAGGGCATAGGACAAAGGTGTAGTGCAAAGTTCTGCAAATATATACAGGCCATGCCCACTGGAAGCTTCAATAGGCTTCCAGAGAACTACTTGAACTTTTACTTGTGGCAGACTGGATGGAAGTGGTATTTTCTTCACCATTTTCTTGTCTTAATCCCTCCGAAAGAAGATGGCAGTAAGCAGTAACTATCATCAAAATGCATTTCTGATTAACAGCAAGGGCACAAGGGTACTCAAAATAGAAGCAAAGTCAGGATTGTTTTAAATCAGTGTTGCAAAAGTATTAAAGCAGAAGCCATAATTTTAATGTGTTTGGAAATAAAATGCATGTTACTGTAAACGGTCGTGTACACTCATCTAGCTGCTTCTGCCTGGCATAACCTTTTGCATTAGGTTTCTGTGAGTCATCTTTTTTTTTTTTTTTTGTTACAGAGAGTCGAATGATTCTGGATGCCTTTGCCCAACAATGCAGCCGAGTTCTAAGTCTCTTAAATTGTGGTGGAAAACTGCTGGACAACAATCACTCTCAGTCCATGATTTCTTGTATAAAGCAAGAAAACCCAAATTATAGCGAAAGACAAGAGCAATGTCAGCTTGGGAAAATGGTCCATAGTCAGACGTCAGACATTTTAGACATAGAAATGCAGTATATGCAAAAGAAACAACAAACCTCAGCCTTTCTGAGAGTTTTTACTGATTCCCTTCAGAACTATTTGCTTTCTGGGAGCTTCCCTTCTCAGAACACCTCATCAGTAAATGATTTTAGCCATTTGGCAGATGTGGATCCACTTTCAACCTCTCCAGTACACACTTTAGGTGGATGGACATCTCCAGCAACATCTGAATCTCATGGTCACCCATCATCATCTACACTTCCGGAGGAGGAAGAGGAGGAAGAGGAAGAAGGTTACTGCCCTCGGTGTCAGGAGCTAGAGCAGGAGGTAATTTCATTGCAACAAGAAAATGAGGAACTTCGTAGAAAATTGGAGAGCATTCCAGGTAAATAGTCCCCTGCCATATAATATTGTCTGTCAGTGATGAAAATAGCTTGGGTAATGGTTTGGTTTAAGATCTAACAATTTTTTAAGGTTGTGATCATAGTAATCAAACACTAGAATTTGTCTTCAGGCAAAATTCCTATAGCAGTGCTCACTGGAAAATTATCTGCTGGTACTCATCCCTATGAATCTTGAGTCCTAGACTACTGAGCTGTGCTCAGGATAGGATGTACTTACAATCCAAAGTTCCAAACATCGGGTGGTTTGTCACAGTAATTTCAAACGTGTTTTTATAACTAATTATCTGTCTTGTTCTGTAGGTGACATTGCAGATTATAAACTTTACTTCCTTTTGGGGCTCCTTTTTTGGTGATTTAAAGAAACTATTCAAAGTAACATCCATAATTCTAACTGAAATAGGTTTGGCTTTTTCCTTGAATGGTATCTCACATTGTGTTAGCTCGGTGAGAAGCATAAATACATCTCCTTCCATTCATTTTCAAATAAAACCTGAAGAGAAAGCTTGCAACAACTTCTCCAGTTCAGCAATACCTAGGAGCCACTGAGGGGCAGAAAGCAGACAGAAAATCCCCATCTAACAGAAACCCCCTCTGTGAAACATGCTTCTTGCCCCTTTAAACTTAGGACTACTCACCGTTAAGGTGCACCGAGTTACATGAAGAGTGGTATCAGGTAAGAATAAAGGATCTTGGACCCATATCCTCTAAACTTTAAGCATAGGCAAAAATGCACCTCAATTCATAGTCCTAAAAGCAAATCAGAATTTAGCAAAGAAACTAAGTATACAACACACTCTGACACATCTCTAAGTGCTAGGGAGCTGCACCTTTGCTAGCAAAAGTTTGAGGTACTTAGGGTAGATCTGTGCAGAGGTAATTGAACTAATCCCTAAATAGCAGGAAAAACACAGGTAATTTAGCATGGGCTACAAGAGAGAAAATACCCCAAAGCTGCTAACTCTGCAGAAAGGAAAAGACAGCAACCAACTACTGCACAAACATGTAGGTGCAGTTGCAAAATCTGAGCGAAAAGCAAGCAGCAGTCTCCATCATTCTTCTTCCCAGCCATCAATGATGTATTATTAATTATTTGTATTACACTGTGTTTTTCTGTTGTGCATTGGTCCCTAGGTGGTATCAGCAAAGAGCCCATAACCGGTATTATTCAGGGCAGAGAAAACCCCAAATTTAGAATACTTTCACCATCCCTCCCAAAATCTGGCGTCACCATAGCTCACGCACTCTCACTGGATTCAGTAGTGGTTCGTATATCATGTGGAAACACTGTGTCACAAAGGGAATCGTGTGGACTCCTCTTGGGTCCTAGCTTCAGATGTTAAGACCACAAATGACCATTAGGGTCTATAATCTGACCTATGGCTTTCATTCAGTCACCTATATTGAACCCAGTAATCTTTTTTACTTTCACTGAAGTGTAACTTAAATTAGACTCAAGTAATACCTCAGGAGGCCTCCAGTCCTGAGTTGGAGACTGGGGAACAGCAGCCTTACCTCTTACCCTGACACTTTACTCACATAGTTAGTTAAACTGAAAATGTATGCTGAATTCCCTGCCTGACTATCTGAAATGAGCTTCTAGCCATTGGCTTATGCTTTGTTCCACTAAACAAAGTGCTGTGGAGGACTGGGTGCTTTTTCCAGATGAAGGTACTTAGGGATTGAAAGCTAATTTCCATCTTAGATAAATTTCCATCCAAGATAAAGTAAGCAAACAGAGCTCTGTAAAACTCCACAAATGAGTTGAAACCTTCTTTGCAATTCTTTTCTCCTCTCTGCTCATTTCTTTAAAATTTAGGCACTGGAAATACATACAATATGTTCCTGTCTGCCTGAGTGAAGGTGAATAGTCTCTTTGTTCCCAGACGTGGTTGCCCTGGTCGTTTGGCCGTCAGTCGTGCAGCTGAGCTTCTCATTCTGTGCGCGTTTCTTCCTAGACATACTTTGTACAAATACTTTGTATTTGTATTTGGCTGTGTTCATGTACTAAGTGATCCAGATTGCTTTGGCTGCCCCCTTTTCCCACTGTTTGCTGGTTCACCAATTTCTGTATCATCCAGATTTTTTTTGTTTGGTTGGTTGGTTTTAAATTAACAGTGTGATTCTGGTTGGAAGTGTTGAATGGTATTGAGGCTGCTGTCAGTCCCTGATGAGCCCCACTGGAAACAGTTTTATTCATGATGATTCTTCCCCCAGTGACAAATACTTGAGATGTCAGTAGCAGGTTCTTAATCCACGTGTGCTATAGTCTACTGATGGGTGCTGCTGCTTTTGTGATCAGATAACTCACGGTGGTAAGTTAAATGCCCTTCAGGAGTCTAGCTGTATTACATCTGTTCAACCCAGCTTTTTCAAGTGAACCTATAATCTCATCAAAGAATGACAATCAGGTTAGTCTGACAAGATCCACTTTCCATAAGACCATTTTGACTGGCATTAATTATATACATATTCTTTAGTTCTTAGTCAATTGAATCCCATTGTGATTGCCTAGATTATGCTAGGATTAATGGTGGGCTAAGCAGCATTATTTACCTGGGTCATCACAGTTAGTCTTCATCTTCCTGTAAAAGAGAGATAACTTACATAAACATCGTCATTTTTCACCCCCCAGGAGTAATGAAACACCTTATTAACAGCACATCAAAGGAAGCAGACAAACATAAAATACATGTCCAAGGATATGTGACTTCATCAGCCAACATGAAATCATCAGCATCAGCTGCTGTTTGAGTGACGTATACAGATAGGTCTAGAGTGACCCAGGTGTTTGGGGAAGCCTTAAGAGGCACAGAAGGTGCCCTCAGATTTTGCTACACGGTAGGGCAGAGATCTGAGCTCCCCAGGCAGGCCCACAGCCACCACTGAGCAAGGTGAATCAAAAATCAACTAACAGTGGTATCGTATTATTTTTGTCTCCAGTGCTGATTTTGCTCCAGTGAGCTTCTGCTATCAAAGAAGCCATCAGAAATTTTTCTGTGACTTGAACCACCCAATTCTTTATGTAAACAGGCACAACACTCATTCTCTGAGCATTTTTTCCCCATCAAGACATTTCATGCTTTGAGAGAGGACCAGAAAGCCCTCTGCAGAGGGTTTCAGTGTTGTTTGACACCATCTATCACATCAGATTCATCTCAGAGCACAAACTTTCTTCCTTGCTTATTCGTATGTCTCACCCTGGGCATCCAACAGGCCAGGCAAGGTGATTAGTGCAGGGGAAAAACAACTGTGGAGGCAGCTAGATGGGCATTCAGACTGCCATACTGTCCCATCAAGCTGATGAAAGAGGAGGGTTTTTTTGATGTGTTCTCCCTCTCATCCTTGAGGGAGGTGGGCTGGAGTTGCTGGGTGAGGCTGGCAGGAGTCCACGTGGGGCAGCCGAAGGTGTGCACCATGCCCTCCCCAAGGGTGTTGAGGCTTCCACTAGCAACCCTGCCAACAGAAGATAAAAGTATGAGCCCCTCCCTTCTGCTCTATAATCGTCTGTGATTCATTTTATCCTTTTCCTGAAATACTTTGCTTTTTTTTTTTACTTCCCGTATGCAAAAGCCCTTTTAAAATCCATGCGAGTTTGAGATCTAAAAATAGTTACTGCTGTACATCTCTGCCTCTAGCTCTGCAAAGCACCATTTGCATGGCTTATAAAGAGACTACTGGGAAGAAGAGTGTTTTCTCAGCAGATGTAAAGGCAATGACCTTTTTTTTTAACAAATATTACAGAAGACATATCTTCCTGTAGCTTTTGGACAAAAAAAAAAAGATTTTTCCATCTTCAGGACTCTGCCCTGTTGCTGTAGAAGTTGTGCAGTCCTGTAGCATCTTTTTGCCCATGCCCTAGCATCGCTCTTTGGCTGATCACCACTGGAGAAAAATAATTACATGAGTGAAATACTGCATATGTTTTTGTTGTTTTGTGAGATTTTTCTCAGAAAATATCAATTTGATTTGACTAAAACAGTATCAAAATTTGTGTGAAATCTTAGTTATTTCAGCTATGGAATAAATTTTTAAAAAATTCATATTTCAGTGCTTTGGGTTTGGAGCAATGGGACTTCTTGCAAATCGTGCAGTTTACCCCATTTTTTTTCTTCAGAGAAAAACATTAACCAAATACTTTCAGTTTTCAGTTCAGCTGAAGAGAAATCTTTATTCAGTGTGTTGTCTTGTTTTGAAAAAATAATTAAAGGTAGATAATTCTTGGAACGAATTTGCCAAACTTACTATTTCCTTCTTCAGGTTTTGAGACCATCAAGAACAGAGCAAAGTAATCCATCTATAAGAGGAGAAAAGTGACTCCTAATCTCTTTCTTCTGTATAAAAATTACTGGGGCTGTGATGCATTCCCAATAGTGAAATTTAAGACTTACTTGTGAAACTACATGTAAGACCGGGATTTAGGCCATCTAATGTATAAGGATATTAAACAATTCTCCTTCAGCACTATTGTCAGCATGATTTTCTCACAGATTTTGGCCTAAAAGAGAGAAAATATTTCCAGGTGGTTAAAGCAAAGGCCAGGAGTCGTGAGTTTGCCTCCTGGTACTCCCAGCTTTGCTGCATGGTTTCAGGCAACCCAGCCTGAAAGTAGTGAAAAGGTATGAAGCAGTGTGTGAAAAATTCAGTAATTATTCTTACCTCATTAGCCCAGTAGCAAAAAATACTCCTAACAAACAGCAGAAGAATGGGGGATGGACAACCCTCTCTAAAATGTAGATGAGCAATCACTTAGAGATAGCATTCATGGTGGCTCAAAGTAGCCAAAGCAAAGCAGGATTTGCAGGTAGAGTTAATATCAATGTAATTGAAAAAGTCAGACAAGTTTTCCAGGAGGTTTTGTGTGCCCAAGGCCTGACTTTCCTGACTATATCAGATGATCTAATAAAAGATATTACTTTTCCCTACAAATCCTGTCTCCTTTATAGTTTGAGAGCATTGCATTTCCAGAGAGCCAACCACAGCAGCAGCATAGATAAAACGACCATCAAGGGTTATGACGAACATTTTTTCATGTCTTTTTTTTTTTCTGTCCTTTTTCTTGATGTTCACATTTAACCACTTCTTTGGTTCCCCTTGATGTTCTGGATGTTTTGGTCTGATCTCTGGCCTCGTTCCGCTGTTCAGCTTCAAAGCGTGAAGTAACTTCAGGAAGAGGGAGCCTCAAGCAGTCACCCAGTGTTTGGCACAAGAACCCCTTTGAATTTGCAGCACAGCTTTGCTTGTGGCTTGGGGGTTCTGGCTTAGTTTGCTAAACCAGCCTGAGTGCAAAAGCTTACTAAAACATGTAACTGCAGCAGACCAGGGCGTTATTAATCTGTTTTCTCCATGCTTCTGGGTAAAAACCCTAGAGTATTAATGTGTAAAGGGGCCTACAGGGATGGTCCCTGCCTTGAAGACTTCATGGCTGAAAGGGAGGACAAGAAGAGGTACCTTCTATAAGGAGGAAAGTGAAAGAGCACAGACAAGAAAAAAAGCCACAGGAGCATGTGGCAGCATCACTTCAATGAGAGGTACACATCTGCCTTGTTTTATCTCTTCTGCCATTTAGGGAGATGTGTACATCACAAGGGTGTATGGAAGGGGGACATTCTTTCTGGAACAAATAGTTTTGAAAATTAAAAGTAATACAATGGCTTTTCAGATGCAGATTAACAGAAGTAAAATGGTTTTCCACTCCACCTGGAAAACACAACTGGGAGGGATTTTAAAAGTAACGGGATATTTCCTATAATTTTTAATTCTTCCACTGCTTTTGGCAGGCATGTAGGTCAGTTTAGCCAATATTTAACACCCTTCTGCACGTAATGTCAATGATTCTGATTTCTGCTGGCTGTACTCACTACAAATGGGTGCTGCTTTTGTTTTACCATCCAGTTACGAACATCCAAATTTGTAGGGTCTTGAGTATCAAGATGAGCTCCTCTTTACTAACCCACATCTCTCCTTGCCCCTTGCTCTTTTTCCAGCTCATCGCACCCCAACAACTTGTCTTCACAGCCCAGCCATGCAGCTTTCTCTCACTTTCAGCTGACTATTGAAATAAATGAGCCTAGGAGCTAAAATAATCCAAGCCATGTTATACTGCACACTTGTCCAAATCTCAGGCAGAGAAGGCATCTCCGTTAATGTTATAAGAAATTCACACTGCCATGTAGTTCGTCAGCAGATTCCCTATCATTTGTTACATCTTTTTGACAGTCGAGCATCAATTTAGAAATGCCCTGCAATGAACTCAGAGTGAAGCATCGCTCAAGGTCAGGCAAAGGAGGATGCGTTGCAGTGCTGAGCCAGTCTTAACTAACAGCTGCTGGTCTGAGAGCGGTGGATGTAGATGTACACCCTTCAAGAGGGGTGGATGTACACCCTTCCCAATTCTCTTACCTCGTTGGTGAGTCAGAAGTAAATGGTCTTGAGTGCTAAAGGATTCGTCTTCTGCTGTGCAAAACACCAGGAGGAATACTAGCTAGTGTCGGGTACGGAGCACAAAATCTCAGTAATGAACAGAATAACCAGATTTGTTACTGTCTGCTTATGGGGCTGAGGCCACCACAGGGAGATGCAGCTGAGCCAGGGGTGAGCACACTAGGGCTGTCTGATGCTGTGGGAGAGGTTGGACATATACCTTATTTACATTGGAGATATGGCTTATTTACAGCAAGTCCAAGCTCTTTGTAGCACCTTGCTTTGGCAATATAAACAACCCTGGAGTGGGTTACACTGGAGGCCACATTTTGGGGAGGATAAATGAGAGCCCTCATTTTGACAGATACAAATACAAGTGATTGTGGCCCAGTAACATTTGTAATGAGCAAAAACCCAGCCCAACCTGACAATAGAGATATTCTTAGCATGTCATGAAATGTTGGAAACAATTATTAGATCCAAAGGCTAAAAAGAGAAAAAAAAAACAAACACATGGATAATAATTGGGAAACACTAGAAGCATGTTGTTGAAGGCTCCAGAAGACTGTATAGGAGGAAAAAGTTCATGCTGGTCACAAAAAGAACCAGCTGAGAGGGAAAGCAGAGGAACAGTTAGAAACATAACAAATGGAAGACAGAGGAAGTTGGAGAGAAGTTGATGGCGATGAGTAAAAAGCAGATCAGTGGAAAATTAATAAGTAAACCTGGAGCACTCTGTCAAGGAGGCATTCTTTCCCTGTAAAATTAAAGGGAAAATATGGCATCCTAATAACAGTAGCTTTTGTCAACAGTGCTCACCGAGTATTTCTGTTCTGGTACTTGGGAAGACTAAAATGATGTGGTCACACCAATATGATGATGGTGGTAAGCAGCTAGAAATGTTTTCCATTTCCACCGTAACTGTAGGTATTGGGAACATTCAACGGTAGCTTCAGGTGGGACTGCAACCTCAGCTGTGTGCTGCAGCTCCCTCCCAGTGGTGGGACAACTGAAGACCTTGTTAGGCAGTGCCAGAATTGCTGGCCTTTTTAGAAATTATAAAGAGATGCTGATTCCAGCCTAGGGTAGGGGTTAGGAGTTAGGAGGCCATGTTTCAGAGACTGGCATTGCCAGGAGAGTCACAGCACAGGCCTCTGGGAGCAGTAACTGCTTGGGCACACCAGCTTTTCATCCCTAAGTGCACATCAACTTATTACCAAAAAGCATTAGCCAGCTGCTACCAATGTGATGATGTTTGCAAAATTGTGAGATTTGGAGAAATCACTTCAGGAGCTAAAACAAAAATGAAAGTAGACAAAGAGGAATCTGACTATGATTTTCTTTATGTTTTGGAATGTTGGAGATGCTCCAGAAGACTGAAAGGTGCAAATAGTGTATGATTTTTTTTCTTTTAAAAGACACATGAGATATGCCAGATGATTGTAGGCTTGTTGGCCTGATACTGAGCCCAGACAAACTAATTGCACAGCTGATGCTGGCTTCAATTAATAGAGTACTGAAAGAGAATAATGGAATTAGTACCAGGCAACATCTTGCCAAATTATGGTTTTGATGAGGTGAAAAGTTTGGTTGATGAGGATACTGCAGCTATTCAGGGTGTTGTGTAACATGTTACAGAAAGTTGTTTAAAAAAATGCAAATATAGTTGTATTCAGGAAATTGCCATGATGCAGTTGAATTTCCAGAGGGGTTCTTTGTGAAACTGTTCACAGCCCATGTTTTTGATATTTTCATCAGTGAAAGAAAGCATACAATCATTACTCCCAGTTTACAAGCAGTGCAGCGTTAGCAGTGAGTGGGGAAGACGAGAGGTGACAGACGTGGCCAAACATGGTGCAGCATTACCATGTGTGGAGGCACAAAGAACATCACTCTTACTTGGTTTCAGCCCCTGGGAAATGGGACACTTAGAAAAGACATAGTGGCTTTCTGTCTGAGTTTTGATGTGCAGCATGGTCAGAAGGGCTGGCGTGGTCTTTGGCTGTGCAGACCTGTAAGTACGTATAGGGACTCTGCTTTTAGCACAAGACCAGCATCTCATTAAGGTCAGTGTAGAGCTTAGCAAAAACTAGACAGGAAAATGACTGCACCACTAACTATGGGTATGGAACAGCTGACAGGCATTTTTCATTTCTTTTCCAAAGATTTTCTAAAACCCAATTGAAGGAAAACAAAATGCAGTCTTGAAATAAGGTGTATGTTTCTGAGGGTGAAACACCCACTGTAACAATGAGCTGAGTAGAAACTGCATCACTGGGACATGACAGCTTGAGTTGTGCTGTGTTTTCTACCCACCAATGCTGTCAGGTGCAAAGAGGATTGACTCCTGGGGAGCTGCTGCACTGTGTGGTTGGTCAGACTGTGAGATCATGCCCCAGCTTTTGTCATCGGCACAGTCAGTCGCCACCATGCCATTCAACTATGTGGTAGAAAGTAGGGTACTCCACGGAGAAAGTTGTGGCAAACTATGCCAAAGCAGCACTTGTTACAGCATACAGATTCCTAGAATAACAACAGTCTTACAACCTGGATCAATAAACAAAGACCTGCCACCTCTTAGATGTGTCCTGCTCAGTCACCGCTTAGCATCTTAGCGAGACCAGCCTTCCCCAGCACTCTGAGCCCCCTCTAGCACCTCCTCCTCGCCCTTTAGTTCCCACAAAGATCTCACTAGTCTTTCACTTGCTGCAGGTCAGGTTACTTTGCCACTTCCAGTGTCTTTTCTGAAACATTGTCACTTTCAGAAAGTAAAGGCCATGGAAACTTCTTACTAATTGGCAGGAAAATTACTGCCTCCCCACAGGCTTTCTGCTAAGTCATAACAAGCAAATGTTATTTTGACATTAGCATCTTTCCCATTGGTTATGGTAGGCACAGACCCCTGTTGGTGTTGTCAGTGATAGTGGATATGTGCATAAGCCTGCAGAGAATCCGCTCTTGGGGTTATGATCTTATTAACTCTCTAGAGACCACATCAAAGTCAAAGAAATACAAAATAAATAAGCTAGTAGGTTTAAATTATTTTTTCATCCTCATCGCTGGGAGCCGTGGACTATTATGAACTTATGTTTGCTACAGGGTTTGGAGGACACGGTTCCTCTTATCTCTTGGCAAAGAGAATATTTGCAGAGCCATCAGAGGGACACAGAAGCAAAACCGAAGCTTTGACTCTTGGCCTTGTGCTCTCCTCTTCGTGGCTTCCTTTAGGCTTCGGTTAATACAGCAGCACAAGAAGCTTGGCTTTGTAAGTAGCATCTGGTGTTTGAAGGGCTGAGGTTATTTGCACCAACAGCAAACTGTGATGTATGATGGCTTTACAAGTCAAAAGTGCTCAGAGTCCTCCAGTCACTAGAATGATAACAAAATCATACAATTTTGTGCTCAAAACATAATTGCTTTTATGAAGATAGAAGAATTTATAAGCTTCAGCCAGCTTTTAGTACCTTCATATTTCTCACCAGTAATGAGAAAGCACTTTATCAGCAGAATACAGTTAAAGAAAAGCTGTACTTCATCTGCTGGGGACACAACAGGTTAAATAGTTTCCTGTTGTCTTCTTGCTTGTGCCCTGTCCCTTTGGAAGAACAGAGGTAAATATATCTTTGGATAACCTGCAGTGAAATTACTTACTATGGGTAAAATACCATCCTTCTGGGAGATCAGCTCCTAAAAAGTAGAAATTTTTTATGTGTTATATTCCATTCCCTTTCAGGCCCCACGTTGTTCCACGTAATTACAGGTAATCGTACCAAGCATGGCTGAGAGCTATCAGGTCATCACCAGGGACTTCTGCTAATAGACATAACCAGATAAACAAGTGCAAACTTCATAGACTGTTTTGAGCACAGCTTCATGGGGACCAAAAAGTCCAAAGCTTCCATACTGCTGATGCTTTGGCAACTGTGACCTCAGTGAGTTTAAAATAAATAAATGTTGCCTAAATAAAATGCGACACATTTAGCCAGGGCAGGGAAAGGATACTTCACAAGTATCCCTGAATATATCCCTGAAATCCCAAGTATTACTGAACTTCCCTCTGATTCCAGGTATCTAGTGTCTTTAAGGCAGTAGTACAACCACCCATCATAGCTTCTTCCATCCTTACAGTCATCTCACAGGAGATGGCAGGATCTCACCAGAGATGCTGGTTGCCCACTAACTTTCACCAGGATGGGAGGTTTTGCAGACTTTGTCACAAGGTTTCTGCCACTACCTGGGCCAGCAAGCCTTCGTGATCCTTGTGCTCTGTCTTGAACACCTACTTAATCACAGAGTAACCTGTGCATGGGTGTTCCTAGTTTAATTGTTTTGAACATGCCAGGCAGCAAACACACATAGAGTTGTAAGAAAAGGGTCTCTAGAAACAATCTTAGCCTTCAGCCCATCCACATGAAAAAAAAAAAAAAGAAATTTCACATCTTTTCCCATATATGCTTTCCTGTGTATAAAAATAAGGGGGGGGGTGGGGGGGTGGAAGCCAAATCCCTTTTTTGCCACACCTTCTTATGAATATCCAGTGTACTATGATTCTACTAAAATGTGGTTATTTTTCTCCTTTATTGCACATAAGTACTTGTATTGAATTTTTTGATTGCTGCTGTATGCTAAATACACAACTGTCATTACAGGAAGGCCATAGAATATGTTGGTGGGACTATTAAGCTTGACTGCCCTTTTCTGACTCTTTGAGAATTGAAACGTTTTTGGAAACCATCTGATAACACTTAAAAGTGCTGCTTGGTTTTTTCCCCCCTCAAAAAAAAACCCCCAAGCATCAAGTCTCCTCTGCTCTTATGGCAGCATCACTGTGTAGCAGCTATGCTACAGAGACACTGCCCTGGTCTAGCAATAAGCACTGTAGTTACTGGGAGAAAAAAAAAAAACAAAACAACAGATCCAAGTCACTTGAAAAGCTAACTTTTGCCTAATACATATTCTTAACGTCCTATGGCAAAGTGTGATACAGCAAATTAAACAGGAGTAAATACACTGATGGGTTTTCTTTACAAAGAAGTCAGCATGGGGTGAAATGACATAGGAATTTCTTTTTCATGTCAGACAAGTTTGCATGATTTCTGTATGCGTCCTGATGGAGTAAAGGGTCATTTTTGCACAGAGTGAAGGTGTTTTGCACCCTGTCTGCCTAGACAGGGGCATAGTCGCTGTGCACTGTGAACGTCCAGGAAAGAGTGCCAATTACCCATAAATCCTACTGTGAGACATTCTCAGTGATTTCAGTGCTTGCTTTCAGATTGCCAGCTTAAGACAAAGCCCAAAACACCACATTCTTCCAGGTGTAAAGGCTGAATGCCAAGAAATACTCAACAACAACAACAAAAAAGTAAAACTGAAATATATTTTATGGATTTTTAGCTGAAGCTAAAATTATCTCTGAATATTTTACAAAAACAACCCATAAAAATGTGAGTGATAAGGTGCGTTAAAAATTATGCTTATTTAGTCTTGCATGAGTCTGTCGTAATGTTGGGTTAATATCTATTTAATACTCCTATGGTGTTTCAGGCTCAGGAGAAAAGCACTGTATCTCAAAAATACTCCAGAGTTAATCAGGGATGTGGTAGCATCTGCTTAAGAGACACCCGTAATTGAATCATCCCTAATTAACCTATCACCTCAGCAGAAGGGAATAGGACGTTGGTACCACTACTGAAATGGATGAAAGTGATGAGAATGGAAAGGGGGGAGGATGAGGGAAAGAGAAATAAAGCAATTTGCCTAACGTCTAGTTTTATAACAAATTTGGGAGGAGGGAGGGAAAAGAAATTAAAGTATATGAATCATTAAATCTGTTCAGTATAGTTAATCAGACTGTAGTTTCAAAAACATTTGAGCATATTTACATGTTAATCAGTGCATGATTTAGGTCCAAGAAATGTTTTCTCCTTTGTATGGTTTGGGCTGTTTACAGTATTTACAGATTTTTTTTTTCTTATTATCATTACTGCTGACCTAATTTGTATTTGTAATAATTATAATTTCAAACTAGGGAAAAAAAAAAAAAAAGCCTTTGAGAACTAGTGGGCAGAAAATAAAAGCAATGTCAGAGAACTCAGCATAGGAAATACAACATCTGTCGTATATTCATTGAATGAAATGTCTGCACAAATCAAAATGAGAAGTGTTTCCTATTTGAAATAAATCTCACAAATGTACAAAACAGATCCTGAAGAACACTGCTTGATTTAATATTGTTGTTCTATTTTGTGCTAGATAGCTAATACACAGTAATTGCAATTTGTTTCATGCAGTGCCCTGCCAGACTGTTTTAGATTATTTGAAGACTGTACTTCAGCATCACAACCAGCTTATGGTACCACAGCCAACAGACCATCCGACTGAGGTAGTATACAGTGAAGACGAGCTACATCTCTTTACGTTTGACAATTCCTTGAAAAGATGTAGGCAAATAAATCAACAGGTGCTGGAAGAATATATTTAGTGGTAAAAATATGTAAAATCTATTATTAATCTGTCACTCTTAGGTACAGTAATCCCACATATAGAGGAGAATCATCAGTAGTATAATCTATGATGACTTTTCTGAGCAGCGTGTAACTCCCTCCGTCAGCGTCAGTGGCACTTGCCTGGCTTTGAATAATTTTTCTCTCACCTCTCCTGAGAAAGATCCCTTTGTGGGTAGAATTTAGCCTAGGGCTCGCCTGGTGAAAACCGTAGCTGCGTGATTGACGGTGGCTTCATGCACAGGGGCTGCAGCCCATGTCATGTATGGACACACACACGTGTATACAGTTAGTATAGCTCTAATGCAGCCCTGAGATGGTTAACACCAAAATACATGTTTCCTTCATTTTGCAGACAGACCCAAATATAGACTTCTGCAAGTCTTTGGAGTGTTCTTGCTTTTCAGAAAGCATCCCAAACAAAATGTTAAGTGTTGACAATTTTATACTTGATACGGAGTTTGTGGATTTTTGTAATTACGTTCTATTTAAAAGTGCTGCAGTGAAAAAGCAGGAAATATTAAGTCCTCCCCTTCTCTAGAAGGTAGATGCATATATTTATCTGTCAGGTCTAGTGTAACTCATGTTAATTTTGCTCTGGTGCGTTTCTATCCAGGCTTGTAAAAATGCCTCATATGAAGTGGCTTTGTTGAGACTTTTCTAGCTTAGACTGTCTGTATTAGAGGCTCTTGGTATGCATGTTTTCCTATATGTAGTGTATACATGTCACTACCCATTATGCAGGCAAACAGAAATATTAGGTCTAGTCTGACCTCCCTTTGCACAAAAATGGTATGTAGTGCATACCCCATCCAGTCCAACTTAACTGTAGTTGCACTGAAGATGTTCTGCAGCAGTTCAGGGTGTGCATCACTTTGCTCCTCCATTCAGCTTTATGCTGTGCAAATTGCTATATACATAGATATAGATTTATATTATCTATATCATTAGCCATTACCACTCAAATATATTCTAAGCATTCATTTTCCTTTTTTTAATGCTATTTTGCTTAACTAAGAATTTTAAGCACTGTAAAAACTGAGGCTGTTCTTTAACGTCCCACATGGAATAGCTTGTCACGATGTGACAGAATTTTTTATTCAATTAAACACATAGATGCTAATCTTTTATTCATATGCTTAACCATGTACAAATACAAGCATGAACACATTTGTACTTTGGTTATTTCTTCAGGGTTTGTTTATTTCATTTCTGGAAGGTTTTCTGTTTGTTTTATTTTAATGACTGCTGGACACACCAAACGGCATCATATATTTACCAAGAATCTTTTACCCAGAAATGCTTTACTTTCAGAGGAAGTAATGAAAATGTATCTGTAGCAGGAACCAAATGATTGTTTAACAGAGTAGCATAACACTGTATCATGCCTTTGGAGAAGAATGAGGAAAAATACCCTAAATTTCAGGGGCAATAAGAGAAAAGTAAAATAAAATTTGGAGTGGAGAAAATGACACTAAATTTATTACCTTCTCCTCAGTTAATAGTAATGTGAGCTTTCATGAAATTTAGATGTTGGGACTTTCTGCACCTTATTTTCATCAGTGCAACACATTTAAACACAAGTAGCTTCTAAGACAGCTTGCTACTTAGCAAAGCCGCATCTGAGCATCCATCCCTAACACACATGAGCAAACCTGGAGCCTTACCCTGTGCCATTACAAGCTTGTTCCTGCCAGCCAGCACTTAAAAGCAAGGCAGTGCCTGCAAGAGTTAGCTGCAGCTTGTTCTTAGCACTGGTATCAGTAAGAAAGGCCCTGGCCTCACCGCAGTTTTTTTTTTAATAGGAATAAACCAGGTTTCAGAAATGTAAGGTACAAAAGTCATTTGCTTTCTATAAAAGGGACATGGAGCTAGCTGCTGAAAAAAAAAAGTATCAGCATGGGGATCTGATGGTCCTGTGTATTACCTCTGGTGGAACAAGCCAAGGAGAGAGCAGTGTCAGCTCCCACTAAGATGGAGCAGTCACAGTTGCTTCAGCATACAAGTGTAATACCCCCAAAGAGCTTTCTGTGCTGTCCCCCTGGTTCTTCCTCCTTCTCTATCCCCTTCATTATAGTGGCAGAGGATGAGGAGCTGGACTAGATGGAGGGTAAGGTTCTTTCTATGGCAGAATTCCTCAGATGTATTATTGGCTTCCCAGAAGTGTGTGCACCACACAAAAATTAAAGCAGCTACTTGAGTCACGAGCGGAGGAATTGACCCTGGCCCTTTTGCAGTGGTGGGAAGAGACAAGTGAAGTGCAAAGAGAAAGTCTCAAATGATAACAGAGCTGGACTACAGGTGAAGGGTCTTTCTTTTAGGGATTATAAACTTGGATTTACAAACTACAAGGCAAATGAAGAGTTGAGACCTTTTGAGAGGAGGGGAGGGACCCCTCAGACAGATAAAGCCTGACTTTTCCTTTCTATTTTGAGTTTTGGATCTGCTAGTAGCCATCTTTGCCAGCAGTTGGCAATGAGGCAAACAAGTCACATAGGCTGTCACATAGGCTCAGCTCCTAGGGATACTATCCCCCTGGGAGGTGGTGGTACCCTAAATCATGCAGTCTCTACTGACCTCCTCTTCATGATCTTCACTAAATTCAGCCTTTCATATATTTATCAAAATTGCAAAAAAGTTAAGAGCAAATATGTAAGAAGAAACTTCAAAGATGCCCCCAAGCTGTAATATACTTGAATGCTGTAATAAATATATGAAATATATTAAGAGGCAAGAGTGCTCCCTAAAATAGTTTTCAGACATTGAAGATCTGGAAGCAGGGAGAACTTTGCAACAGTTGCCCACAAGTGCAGCAGACATCTGATTGCCTCTGGGGAGTTAGACTCTTGTTTCTCTAGCTGTCTGTAAACTCCCATCTAAGCTGGGGGCTATACACAGGTTTTACTAGTTGGGCCTGAAGATTTATGTGTTTTAATAAAGAGGTGTAGCTGTAAAAGTAAATGAGTCTCGAGGAGGGTGTGATTTGGGCTTTTTGTGTACTGCAATTATTTCAAGTATATTAACAGTACCATCTTAACGTTAATTGGGTAATCCTGAACTATAGCATTTTATGGGAAACAAGAATTAAATACAATTTAGATACAATTGACTAAAGAGGGTTTATAAATGTTGTGTGGATTACAAGAATCCCCATAATTAGTCCCACAGCATTCATTTACTGTTGGAATATCGAAGCAGACGAATTATGAAGGTTAAAAGCAAAATTTCTTTCCAGCTGACATGGTGGCATTTCTGTAAAGCTATAATTTGAGCTAATATGGCATTCATTAATAATAATGAAGCTTTTAGTTTTCACAGTTCCTTTATTTATTTTCTTTACATTTTTCACAGTAACATAACCGCTGTCAAGTTTCAGGTGCATTCAGAAGCAATAAATTTATTATAAAAATAGACCAAGAGAGCCACCTCTGAAGTAAACTGTCAGCAGAGATGAAGTGATCCATTTGATCACGCTCTTCAAAGACCCTTTTTATACATTTAACAGATTAAGAAGAAGAAAGGTTATACTTAAATAGTATAACCAGTGACTGATTGTTAACTCTTTTTACCCTGCTTGTTAAAGTAGAAATTATCAGTGGCCACCTCTCAAAAAGTATTCCTTGTACCTCACCAAATTCTAGTTCCAGAAAATAGAAATGTAATTTTAAAAGTACTCATTCTCAGTAAGAACAATTACATGTTCACTTCAGGATGTGTTTCGCTGTCAGTATCGTGGCTAGTTAAAAAGCATAGTTTTTTATTGCAACTGACATCTTTATTTATTTGCCTTGTGAAATAAGCAACGGAAATATTTCACTTTTTCAGGGGAGCAAGCAGTTGCTGAACAACTACCCTGTCTACATCACTAGTAAACAGTGGGATGAGGCTGTAAATTCTTCAAAGAAAGATGGACGACGGCTCCTTCGCTATCTCATCAGATTTGTTTTCACAACCGATGAGCTTAAGTACTCATGCGGCCTTGGAAAAAGGAAAAGGTCAGTGCAGTCAGGAGAGACAGGTCCTGAAAGACGTCCTCTGGATCCAGTAAAAGTAACATGTCTCAGAGGTACTGCATCTTTTCACTCAGTGTCCACCATATGTGATCTCATTTCACCGCATTGGCTCTGGCTCAGTAGAAGCATTTGGCTGACAAGTTGCAGAACTAGAAGGGGTTTCACAGGCAGGTGAAAAGCAGCCAGAAACCCTCTGCCTTTTTTTTTTTTTTCTTAATATACATACATATATATAATATGTATGTATTATATACATGTTTGGTTGGTTTTTTTGAATGGGAAAAAAACAGGGCTGCTTATTTCAGAGGAGAAAAATACCAAGGCATGTGACACTGATATACTTGAAACAGCAAACAAGGAAAATAAGACAATCCTGATTACACTTTTTTGTAATAAACCATCAAAGTGTTCTTTAACACTGATATACAGCAAAATTAACCAAGGAAATATCAATAGACAGTGTAGTAAGCATATGACACTCCAGGCTGCAATGCCTCGTTGGAACTAAGAGCTGAGTTTCAGAATAGATTGGAACATTTCTTAGGGTCAAGAACATCTACAGGTTAATTATATACAAAGTGTATATAAATGTATTGTGAAGGATGTAACAACTTTTTTGGAGTATTGATGCAATATTGAATGAAAAAGTTAGGGAACAGCTTTCCCCTCTGCTTAGCCTGAAAAGGAGGGGGAGTTTTCCAAGCATTTCACAGTATCAGAGAGTGAGGATATTGGACAACACAGAGAAAGGGTCCAGATTAAGGAGGATTATCTGCTGTGGTCGTTCATACTTTGGTTTCCTAAAATTGTTCAAAAGGCCTGGTACTGGACTTTGTAACAAAACATACAAAACAGGACTTTTTAAATAACAGTTAAAAACATGTCTGTAGTATCAGCATCTGCATTTTATAAATGCATATGCTTATCATTTCTTTAATTAGCTCACAGTGAACTTCATAGTATTTTGTGAACACATACATGAAATTTTTGTTGAACTGACTTCAAGAATGTTTTACTAATCATTTCAGTGTTAAAAAAAAAATATACTTTGGTGAGTTAGTGATAAAAATACCTGTAGTCATCCAACTAGAGTCCAAAGTGGTTACATACATCAGATGGAGACTCTTCCACCCTGTCTATGGTAGAAGAATCCAACAAGGACAAATAGATAAGACTTGTAGCTAGGGTACATTGCTGCAACCAGGTAATGAGCATAGATTTTACATAGAGCCTTTTTGCCTAATTTGGCTGGTTTTACTACAAAAGAACCTGTTACACTCTATCAGAGCTTAATAGAAGGGCAAGTTTGTTGCACACCATGCTACATGGCGGTCTGGAGCAAGATTCAGAGTCCCAGAAGTTCTCCTGGAAAGTGAAGGCTGATTACAAGTGCATTAACCATTTACTAAATTACCTTAAATTCCACCTAGTAATTTGTTCACAGCAGAGTGTTAATACCCTTTTTGCCTCTTATTCCCCGTGTCCCACTAAGACTAACAGTATATCCACCTGTAGATGGAATTTCACTTACCACCACTCTCCTTTCTGGGGTCCTAGACATAAAGAACATGAGGAACACTCCTTGGGAGAAAGAGAAAGGCCAATCTCCTGAAAATTAAGAAGCTTGGAAGAGGAAACCAAAATATTCACTATCTAAGGACCAGTTAAGGAAGCAGAGTAGACAGCTCTCCCTTTGGGCTTTCATGGGTGGGTGGGAAGATAACTTTTCTCCAGTGCCAGGAGTTGACCTCTGGCTCCTACCCATTTGCAAGCCAAGGTAACAAGTTTCTGACTCATTCTTAGCACATCCAATTACTCCTTCCCACCACAGCAGGGAGTACAAACTGCTTCTCTCTCTGCACTCCGAGGAGTTTAAACATCTATAAACATTCTGTAAGATATTCCTACAACTGACTGATGTCTGGAACCAGCTTTAAAACAGCCTGGCATGCTTAAATTATAGCATTACTCCTTCACGTGGTAACCACTTCCCTGAGAAAAACACCAGTCTGTGGAGCCCCACGTGAACGTAACTAGGTAGGAATTACTGTTACCTTTGTGGATTTCCAGGGAAATTAATTTAAAACTGAGAGAGCTATCACTTTTGCAGACACACTGCTGGAGGAGCTATGCAAAAATCACATCCTAATTGTCCAACAGATTAAATACCTTGCAGGCATGGGAACTCGTGTAAAAGCACAGCATTCCCGGGTCTCGAGATGTGGTGACAGTAATGAAGTTACCTTGCAACACTTATTGTGCTGTTGGCTTGTCATCAGTAGAAAACAGAATTTTTAAATATCCTGGGACACACAATACTGCATGAGGGAATAACTAATGTTACAGAATAAATAGGAGGCTCAATTTCTACATGAGGTATAGCATATCCAATATATCTAATAAGGTGCCCTCACATTTAAAATAGTATTTGGATGTTTCAAAGTCCAAATACAGCCATTTGAGCTACGTCGAGCAGTTACAACTCCAGAACTGCTAAGGCACCTTCTGCAAGTTTAGCATATTGCATGTCAAAGAATCTGAAAAATAAATTATTTTTTTTTTAATTTAATCATTGTGTACAAATAGCTGTATATGGAAGCAGCAGCTACTTAAATAGCCAGATTACACGCAGTACAATTCATTTTCTCCTACTTTGAAAACTATTGCAAGGCTCCCCAAATTAGCCTTCTCATCTCATTTAGCTATTTCTGAGGCCAGTTTAAGTCTCTGAAAAATAGGTGTCAACTTCAGGAAGATGAAAAGAGCAGGACTTAAAATAAGAGATGTTCCAAACAGAAAGGAGCACCTAACTGAAATAATGGTAGTGATGTTCTCTGGTAGGTTGTGGGCTACTGCAGACTGCAGATGTTGAAGCAGCCAGCAGAGGGAGATCATTAAGGTCCTCGAGAGTAATTACCTTAAAGTACAAATACACAACAGTTTTCAAATTAAATACATCCCAGTTCATGTTAACTTTCACACGTATTGCACATGCTGAATCACAACCATCACTTCAAAGAAGGCATTTTATCTCCAGGTCCCATGCGTCACATAATTAGCTTAGGTATAACAACATACACTGCATGTGGAGAAACACACTTGTACAGAAATAAAATGGGTCCAAGTGGCATTATCATGGCATCCCCCATCAGGCTTTACGTCTGCTTAAGTAGAGCAGTAATGCCCCCTTTTCTTATTTCCCATAAGCTTTTGATGCCTGGGTGATAACGAACGCTGCAAAGACAAGTTGTTCTTAATCCTTGCATGTTTTCCTGCAGAGTTCATTAGAATGCATTGTACTTCCAACCCGGACTGGTGGATGCCATCTGAAGAGCAAATAAACAAGGTATTCAGCGACGCAGTAGGACATGCTCGTCAAGGGCGTGCAGTGGGGACTTTCCTTCACAATGGGAACTCATATTATGAAGGGACTGACCATCCAGGATCACAGGATGAAGTCTTCAATAGAGGTATGCAAGACGGCTCTGGTGATTGATGGCAGTGAGAAGAACCTCATACAAGAGTAGCAACCACTTAATTTAGGAGAGACTATTTGTTAAACATACTTACCCTGCTGTCATTTAACAGTCCAAAGCATGTTTGAACACATACTGCATACATTTCAGCTTCTCCATCCTACCATTTCCCAATTAACAAAGAAATCCATTTCAAGACCTGCTTTATCGGACTTCTCAGTGCCTATTATTTGCAAGTCCTTCATAGCACCCTCAAAGGGAAATTGCAGTTCATTCCACTGAGTTCTAGAGGGAAGGTCATTTAAAAACTGTAAAAATGTCAAAAGAAACAGCAGCTACTATCTCATCTACCTATTGATAACAATCCCCAGTCTAGACCCAGAACAGCTGGGTCCTATTTACTTTCCCCGAGTAGGAGATGTAGGAACAAGTCTGCAGGCTTATAACAAAAAAGCAGTGGTCTCCCATTTCCTAAAGAAAATAACATAAATGCTACCTTAAAATAACTACACAAGACAGAAAATTCAGGGACTTCCTTTAGCCAACCCTGCCAGGAAATTAAGCTTCCCAGGTAGAAGAGCAGCACTCATCAACAGCAGAATCCTTCAAAGACCCCGAACAATAACAGGTACTTCTAATAGATAAAATTGCTCTGTATATCAGATAGACCCTATATTTATCTCGATCTCTAGGGGATTAGAGTTGATCATGACAGTTTTCATTAAAACAAGATTGCTAAAAACAAATTGCCATTTCAGAAGACAGGGTTTGCTTTCTCTGTTCCTATTCTGCAGCCATATTTAATGTAGCTTTAGAGGTTTTAAATTGTGTTTTCTTGGTTTTGCTTTCATTTGTATTTTCTATCCATTCCTTGAAATAGATGAGGCAATGTGCTGGACTTAACAGTCAGCGTTGCATTCGGGGGGGAGGGGGGGGTTAGATAAGAAGAGCCTAGCTTAGTTAACTAAACACGGGGTCCAGACTAAGAGCTGTAAGTAGAGCTGTGCTGGAGCAGAATTCACAATGGCATTCAACACCGGAAGCAGATACCAACTTTAAAAAAACAAAAACCAGTCTACTGAAAACCTTTAATATGAAAGGCTGCAGAGTCTGTTGTCCCTCCAAATTGATGCACTTCAGAAATATGCAATGCCAAAGAAACGATACCCTTTCCTTTCTGCGTCAGGGTATTTCCATCTCCTTACCTTTGTCCTGTCACTCAGGCCAGTGCTGGTATCCTTCACAGCCTGAACCAGGTCTCCTTGAGGCAACATTTCCCCACTGGCAGGTACAGGGAACTGGTTTTTGGAAAGAAAGTTCACTTTGCTTTTGACCATCCTTAAGTCACCTTAGTGCTACCTCATCAGCGTTGACTCTCCTGAACGCGTGATTTCATACTCCCCAGCTTTCCTAACCACCTTGCAAAAGCCACGGAAGAAGCTACTAATTGCTCCTTTTACCCTTCTCCTCTCCTACCTGACCTTCTGCCTGTGCACCAGGCAGGGCAGGAGGCACCCAGCCCCTTTCTCAAAGATCAGGAAGGGCCCTCTGGGATGAAGCACTCCTCTAGCTCCGGCCTGACAGCGGATGGAGGACTGAGGCAGTCTCTCAGAGATCAGCTCACCCATATGATAGTTTCTTCCCACCATCTGCCTCTTTGCCTGCAGCTGTGACCAGTCTCTCACAGCCAGCCCATGGGGCATCTTGGGACACAGGCTTCACCATGAATGGCTGGAGACAGGACCTCGGCTCAGCCAGGATATGCTTTAGACACTTAAATGTCCAATACCTCTCAATTCACTTTATTTTTGGTGATTTTTAAAAGGAGGATGAAAGGCACTCACTTGCCTTAGAATTTCTAAAAGTGAATAAGCAGTTTAGTCACCCTGGACCTCACCAGGCCGAGGGGTTTGGGTCAGCATCCCTCACTACAGGCAGAAGGTGATGTTCTGTGAGCCATCGATGGTGCACGGTGGCCTCTGGAGGAGAAACTCGGTGTATAGAAATGTCACAGTACAGATATCCTATAGTAGCTTTTCAGTGTTGAACTTACACTTTTTTTAAAAGAATAGAAGATGTTACATTGCTCAGCTGGTGTAAGTCTTGCTGGTCTATGTTTAATGTGGTGACACTTGACAGAACTACTTGGTAAAACGTCAGAACGTGTGAGTCAACATTATATTGTAAATTTGTCCATGGCAATATGTATCATGCTGTATTTTTGTAAACATTGTGATGGTTTCCTCTCAAATGTTTAATTGTATGAGGTTAAAATAGGAACGCTTCTTTTTTAACAGTCACAGAACACAATTACTGGACTGGACAGACCTCTCTCACTTAATAATCTAAAGATTTGCTGAAATAACTAGTAAGCCTAGCTATTTTTAGTCTAAAAAGCAAGTCAGTGTCCCGGAACCACTCACAATCCTCTGCTTTCATATTATGCAAAAAAACCCAAATGTATAGTTTCATCCTGAAAGACACTTTGGCACTTAGAAATGGCTTTTCAGGTTTGGATCTTTCTTTATAAACAAAGTTTTGCCCTCAGTTGCTTGTGTGCACTGGCCAATGACACGAACCGTAGTCACAGACAGTCATTAGCAGACACCAGCTCATGGCTTTTTGTTCATGCTTGGTTTTAAAAGAAACAACTTTTCTCAGTTGTCTTTGATTTTAATTGCCATCACAGCTACTTGACTCTTGACCCACCCATTTCATTTACAAAAAACAAACAAACCCAAGCCTTTCTCAACAGCCTATTCCAATTAATTTATTAATGAGGCATTATAAATTCATACACATTGAAATGTCTAAATAGCCACAAGATGTTAGGTATAATATTATGGGACCTGAAATAGATAACACACAAGCTCTCACAGAGCAAGATACCCATATTTAAGAAGCATGCTTTGTAAGTCAGCACATCCCTTCCCAGCTCTGGATGCAGACAGCAGGCTTGCGACAGAAGGAAACCGCTATCTATCATGTCACTCCAGAAAGTCCCAGGAGGATAGAGATTCTTGTCTTACCCTTCCATACTCTTTAATCTTACTGTCATTTATGGATCTGCCTTCTCTCAAACTTTGTGTAGCAGTACTGCACGCCCATCTGTGCCAACATGCCTTCGCTATATTTTCTATGACAAATATTTGTGGAGAAACTGTGATTAAAAAACCATTAATCCTGATATTTTTATTGTTATGGTGTAGTTAATTCTATGAATACTTTCTAATGATGATTGTACTGTGTAGAGTAAATACAGGTTAGGGATAGATCTTTACCATATATTGTACAAAAAAAAGTGCATAGTGTAATATAGACTAGTAAGGGTTTTGTGACAATTTCTATAGGATGTGTGAATTGTTCTCTATGTGGCAACACACATTTCTTTTAAAGAATATAAAATCTTAGATAATTTTTTAAGCAGTCAATATTTTTTAATTATAAAGACATTTGTTACCTACAGTTTACTATTCCAGGTGTTAATTCTAATTTGAATATTGGTTTTATTACTACATACCTCCAGTTCCATTTGTTCTGTTGCATAAAAATGCACAATAAAAGTTAGTCTCTGGTTAACCTGTCTCTCTCTTTCTCTGCAGGCGTTGTGTTAGTGTGGCAGCCGACACGACTGGTTCACATAAAAGTTTTAGATTTATACAAAAGGCTAGAGGGTTGTCTTTTGCATTAAATGCTTCTTTGGTATGAAACACTGGCAAACACTGTGAAAGATTATGAAGAATTCAAGTATGAATATAATAGAAATCATTTTAACTTCAAATAGAACTACACACATTCACACACTGGTTAGATAGAAAGGACCGCTCAGAGGAAGTACCCATCTGCAGTCTTAACACCTGGATTTTCAAGTGGCGAAGTTTAAATCCTATTTTAATTCAAAATTCAGTGATGGCTGAATGTCTCCTGTTCTCTTAAATGCTTTAGAAAATCCTGACTCCAAATCATTTGTAGAGGAATTACAGTGACAAATATTCACCCACAGCAAACCCCTTCTGCTGGGCTGCAAAGCAAGACGGACCTGACCACAACCTGGTGTCATCCATTAGAAACAGTGGGCAAATATTTCCATTATAAAACAGCGCTTTTGGGTGTCTGAAATGTTACAAAACTAACTGGGGTTGCACTGGTGTTTTCTACATCAGGGGCTTCAGCCTACTGGATTTTTTTGTGAAAATGCTCATTAGTAAAAACCCTCATTAGTGAAACCCTCACCAAAATCATTTCAGGTGATACTGAGAAACGTAGGTTAAAAAAAACAACCTGTGTTCATCCCTTTTTAAAAAAATAATTAACTTCTCTTTGGAAAGCTTTGACTTCCCAGGCTTTTGGGCAGTGACTTGAAATTTCATCAGAGGGTAGATCCAGAGGCAGGAGTGAACAGGAATGGGCTATGGGGAAACCAAGAAGGTGATGGGGCAGTACAGGCAGGAAGCCATCAGGGAAAACTGGCAGGGAAGAAGAGCATGTAGGTAAGGAACCAGAAGCAGCAACTGGGTTTTTGAAGCCTGGAAAGATCCCCAGAGAGATTAGGCCTAACAGCAGAGTCTGTAAGAAGCTGGTGAGAGGTGGTGACTGGGGCTGGACAGGCAGAGAGAGAGAGAGAGGGTAAGGAGGAAGTCCATGTGAGGGAGGAGAACCAGGCCTGGGAAATAACTGAAGGGGAACAGGCAGCACAGGTGGTGAGTGTAGTTCAGTAATGCTGTGCTTTATCACTCTTCCCCTAAATACTCATTAAACATAACTGGCAAGGCAATACTTAAATTGCGTTCCTGCTCTGCCACAGTGCTGATCCTTTCAGACCTTTCCAGACCACGGCTGGCAGTTATGCCTTTGCTCAAGTAGTAAGATGCCCCTGAAGAGGACCTTTAAGGTCAAAGTCAGACATTGAATCTCATGCATACGAAGAAATTCCTTTTTACCTCATTTGCTTAGAACAAGCTCAGGTGCAAGCTCACACTATCAAAGTCTTTGTAATCTTATTAAAATAAGACTGCTCAAATTGCAAAATCTGGCCCTTGGGAGTTCAGCTAGGTAGGAATTGCTGTTTTCTCTGCCACCTCACCTCTGCTGAGGCACCTCTGTGACCAAAGCCAGTGGAAGGAGGAGTGCCAAAACAGGAAGTGCTTCCATCACTGTGAGGAGACTGAAACACGCAGAGTGCAAGAGAGCACAACATGAAGCAGCATGTTTCAACCATAAACCCTCTGCACCCAAAACTGGAATAGTTCTACCTCTTCCTTCATAGGGGTTTTGTGAAGATCAGTGCTACTGAAGAACCAGAGCTATCGTGCTAAGCACAACAGAAAAGCCCTTGAAGATGCTAATAAGCCTGCCTGCAGAGTAGCTTGAGTGCATGCAGTACATAAAAGCAGGCCACAGATCAAATGACGAGGATAAAACAAAATACCAAATCACTGCCGATGGAGCAGCATCCTCTTGTGGAAGGATGAAGTGCTTTACAACAGCAGCATTGTAGAGCAGCCAAAAGAACTCCCAGGCAGAAGGAGACCGAGGTACACTTGCACAGCAGCGTTAATTTTGCTCTCCTAACATCTGGGTCTTTAGGATACTGCCTTCACAGCATTCTCCTCTCAATAGCATGGCAGACAACTGTCTCACAGCATGGACAACAATGCGAGGTGAGTACTGACTTGCAGAGTTTAGTTTTGGTTTGTGACATGCACATACATGATATCTCAAAAAGAATGGAGAAGAATGAACTCATCTTTTCTTACCTGACATGCACTTATGCTCATCTGCAATATGGTTCCCAGGTGCTTCAGCAGGAGGAAAGCGTGAATACTGCTCCAGGTAACAATCATATAAATCTTATTGATACAGAAAACCAATACCACTGATGTGATTTGAGCACTCCTTCAGCAGGGTCTATTTAAACAACAGGCTCTCTCTTGGTTATTTCCTAGCAAGTTCATACATGAACAGCTCTCCAGGGATAAATCCTCCCCTGCTGCAGTGTGGAGTCTCTTGCAGTACTGGACAGATCTCTGTACAGGACCTTGCTCTGTGAATACAAAAAGCCTCTTCCAAAGATTCTTCAATATATGAAGTATAAAAGCAGCTTTTACTGCAGATATATGACACTTAAAAAAAAAAAAAAAAACCAAACAAAACAAAAACAAACCCAAAAACACCAAAACACCACCAAAAACCCCACAACAAAAAAAAAGCACCCCAAAACACCACACCAAACCAGCAGATTAATTACCTGAGTGAGGAGAACAAATCTAACATGAATTTACGTAACAGTGTTGAGAAAAATGAGAAAAAAACCCTTTTGTCCTTAAAAAGCCTTTAAACTCACCCACTCATCTGGCAGATACAATTGCACAACCAAGAGTCTTTGTAAGGAAAATAGAAAGAAACAGGTTTGCTAATGACTCAAAGCAGTTTCCTAATAGAAAAGTTAATAGTAAACTTAGTTCCTATTTAGGAACAGGTTCAGTAGTACAGCAAAAAAAGTCTAATTAAACCTTACAAGAAATGCCCTGTAGTACATGAGTGAAAAACTGAAGTCTTGCAAAATGATGTGAACATGGAAAAAGCTAACAACTGAACTACTTATTGAACTGGTGGCAAGAGGGATTTATTTTTTTTTTCCCCAAAGGATAATCCAAAACAAGAAGCTGAGCAGCAAGCAGTTCTAACACAAGTCTCGTGATAAAGAAAAGGAAAGCAAAGGAAGCAACCAGGTTATGTTTTCCATCCACAGCATCGGGAAGACAGTTCCAGGGCAAGACTAAGCTCCAAGGAAAAAAAAAAAACAAAACACCTTTGCACATTTATAAACCCACACAATGCTAACCAGGACACAACTGCACACCTTCCCCACTGATCCAGAAGCGTCCAGTTGTCCACTAAGCATACAGAGCTCTTGAAACACTGACTTTGGAATTAGTCTCCTCTGGCCATACCCCTCGTTTTGAACCACCTGGAGACTGAAGCTCTATACACTGGAGGTCAGAACCAAAAAAATCCATGCAAGGCATTAAAGGGAAGGAGCAGAACAGTTCAAAGTCCACAAGCTTTGCATAGGTCTAGCTAAAAGTAGCAGTCACATCCTTTGCTAAGTTTTCTGTGATGAGATGACATCAGTATTTATCTATTTCCTTTGATCAAACCCTAAGCTTAATGGAAGCAACTGATCTGAGCTCTTTAGAGAGCTGGGAACAATTACATCCTAAGGAAGCTTGTCTTGCTTCAATGGCAGAAGAACAAACAAATGACTTCATATTTATTATGCTCAGAGGGAAATGAGAAATATAAACAGTATGTCCACCCAGGAGATTCACTCTAGCAGTAGATAAAAGTGGGGTTCTAAGGAAGCATATCATGGAAATTCTGCACAACCACAGCTTGCAAGAGGAACATTTCCTCACTGAAATTCAACAATTACCAAAGCAAACAGTATTTCATTTCTCTTGCCACAGGACCAAATCAGAGGTATTGTTCAACATAAACAAAATACCACCACAAATATGACAGCTCCTCTCATTTTTATCTTTATCTCTTGCATTTAATAGACCAATACCTGCTGAAGGAAATTAAAGGCTGCAGAAAGACTTCTCCCATGAGAAACTCATCTCCAGGACTAGATTTGGGTTGCCTTTACCAGTGCCTCAACCTTAGTCTAAGGCTAAGGCTGAAAGATGACCATGCAAGAGGGATGTGCATGATTTTCAGTGTTATCCCTTCTCTTCTGTTGGAGATACATCCCTTTGATGCCTTCTCGAGATGGGGCAGGGCCAGAAAACAGGCTGTCAGGAGAAACGTTGCTGCCAAAAGTATTCTCCCACCAAGGAATTCACCTGAGCTCAGCCCTGGACGTCTTGCTTAAAGCACCAGCTTTTGGTTAAGGATTAGCACTGACATACCTTTAATTTATCCTTAGCATTTAGAGGTCAAAATTATGCCTCCCTAGCAAAGAAAAGTGAGCAACAACAACAACAAAAAAAAAAAAACAAAAAAAAAAAAAAAAAAAAAAAAAAAAACAAAAAAAAAACACAAACAAAAAAAAAAAAAAAAATTTATTTTTAACCAAATAAATTGAAAATTGTTTACAACCCTTGAAA
>JANIJG010008151.1:0-43026 GCA_024611175.1 Megaceryle torquata | reverse complement strand
CCCTAAATTCCCTAGTCCTAAGGTTTCCAGGTCCCCAGAGCTAACAGGTCTGATGGTAAGCAAAAGTTGAAGTCCATAAAAAAAAGTGCCCCCTTTGGAAAAAAAAAAAAAAAAAAAAAAAGCCCAACAAAAAACAAAGGAAAGCTTGTCAAGAGAGCATGCTATAACAGGGTGAGAGACAGCACTGTCTGTCTTCAGGTGGAGGTTTTGGGATGAGCTGCTAGTGACACCTACAAGAGAGAGATTTCAATGACACAAAAAACATCCTCTAAGATTTTCCTCTAGCTATTTTCCTCCTGCTTTAAATGGATAATTGGAACATGAAATTATTAATTTGGAAAAATTCAAGTACCAGAGAATGTGATGAGAGCTGCGAAGTTGGAATCTAAACTCAACTGAAACTCCGGTAATTTGTTACAATGCAACAGTAACTATACTTTTTTAAGCAGTGGATCTTTGGGATCACATAAGTGGCCTTTAAATAGCCTGCTAGTCTGTCTCTGGCCACAAATATGTATGATTATGTAGAAAGGATGGATGCAGGCTCTCCCCTAATGTCAGCAAACTTCTTCCATGTGGCCGTTGCAGTAATGAAGTCAAGAGGTTATCATCTCAGCCTCCTGGCACCTAAAGCCACTGCACAGCTATGAAAGAAAAGTAGCCCCAAACACCATCACGCTAGAGGTAAGGTGTGGTGAGCAACTTTTTGCATGTTGATGGATTTGCCTTAAGCAATACAAGAAGACTGATCTCCTCATGTTAATGCAGGATCCTAGACTGTAATTTTGAGTTTGCTTTTTCTCCTCAAGGCTTCTTGCTTTATACTGCTGGCCAAGATTTTTTAAATGGAGACTAAACATCTCAGATGCATCCATGTTACTTAAGAACCTGGTCACAGTTTCAAAAGAGATGTCCAGGCAATTAGGGAGCTTAGGACTAGGGAAATGATTGTTGCAGTGGCTATTTTAAAAGGCAAAGTTGATAAGGTCATTCCATAAATGAACAAAACTAAAAAACACCCAGCCATGAATAAATGCTTCCTTGGATCAAACCATACTATAGACAACGCGCTGCAGGTTAGGCTTGAATCACAGAATCACAGAATATTCATGGTTGAAAAGGACCAGCTAGAGCACTGCATCCAACCATACCCATAACAAAAAACCACCTAAATACCCTGATCAAACATGACTTCAAAAACACAAAATAAGCCCCTAGAGGGCTGCCATGAGAGCATGTCCTGAAGCACCAGGGCTACCCACTTCTTCAATACCTCCAGGGATGGTGACTCAACCCCCTCCCTGGCCAGGCTGTTCCAGTGCTTCACCACTCTTTCTGTAAAGAATTTCTTCCTAATATCTCATCTAAACCTCCCCTGCTGCAGCTTCAGACCAGACTATCTCAGCCTACAACATGTAAATACATATCTAGAGCATGAAGCCAAAACGATACAGCCAGATTGGGTTTTGGCTCTGTAGTCCTCAACTGGAATTAGTCATGTTGAGATTTGTAAGAAAAAAGTTATTTCTTATTCAGTACTCATTCAAAATATACAAAATTCATAGAATCATAAAATCTTTAGGTTTGTGAAGGACCTCCAGGATCATTGATTACAACCTTCATCCTAACATCTATCTATCCATTAGACCATAGCCTCAAGTGCTACATCAACTCGTTTTTTAAACTCCTCCAGGGATGATGACTCCACCCCCTCCCTGGGCAGCCTGTGTTCCAGTGCCCAACCACTCTCTCAGTGAAGAATTTCTTCCTAATACCCAATGTAAACCTCCCCTGATGCAACTTGAGGCCATTTCCTCTCATCCTATCATTAGTAATTTGTGAGAAGAGACCAGCACCAGCCTTCTACAACCTCCTTTTAGGTAGCTGTAGAGAGCAATAAGGTCTCCTCTTAGTCTTCTCTTCTCTAGGCTAAATCAATAAGGTTGAAAAATAATTCGCATCCTGGTCAGAAACAGAAAATAGATATTTTAGGCTATTTTATCTTTTTTTTTTTCTTCTGTAAAAATCTTTGAGGCTCTGTATACACTAAAGTTTGATTAAATTATCTTCCTAAAGGCTGCTCTTTATTCTAAAAGGTTTTGCCAAATTAATGGCTTCTTGTGCTTAAATTGCTCTGCCAAGATAATTACTAGAGTACTTGCTGACCTACACAATGCCAGGGGAGAAAGGAAGGGAATCAACTGTTGGGTAATTGCTTAATGTATCCTACCTTTGAGAATATAATGCTTCAAACATTACACATCAGGGAATGTCTTACTGCATCTAATAGAGTGAAAGCTGCAAAGTCCTTCCTCTCATAGCAAGTCCATCCTGTCATGTTTTCAACATCACTGTAATCCAGAATCAGAATCACAGAACAGCTGAGGCAGGAAGCACCCCCAAAGACCATCTATACAACCCAGTGCTTAAAGCAGAGTACTTGTCTATGTCCAGTCAGTTTTAATGTTCCTTAACTGGATCCTCCTCCACCAAGGCTAAGTATTTCTCACTCCAGACATTCCTATTGCTTCGAGGGCCTTGGGACTCCTGAAAGCCAGCCTTACCAGCAAAAAAAAAGAAGCAAGAAGGCCCTGGATACTTCAGCTTTCTCCATTTCTTTTGTCACTATGTCTTCTGTCCCACTCAGAAGGCATTTTTCCTAGTCTTCCTTTTGCTGCTGATGTACTTGTAGATGCCCTTCTTGTTGCCCTTCACAGCAGTGGGTTGTGCCTCCATAGCCTGTGTCTCACAGGCATTACGTTCCTCCAGTCCTCTCTAGTTCATGACTGTGCCTAAAGGCACAATCTAGCTGTCAAACTGCAGGCATTTCCCAGACCACCAGATGTCTGCTGACTTCAGAAAGTTAATGTATGCCTTCGTTTCCTCCGTCTCTCAAAAGCTAAATAGTCCTTTTCATTTTCCTTTTTTTTTTTTTTCTTTTTTTTTTTTTGGTGGTAGTTGTTGTTGTTTTTGTTTTGGTGTTTTCTTCTGTGTGTGTGAAATCTATCTATATTTCTCTCTATTATTTGTGATAATACCAATGAAGACTCCTGCTATCTGATGCTCTATAGTTTCCAATATAATCTGTTTTATTAATAAGTGGCTGCTCTTTGGAAAGTAAAATATTTCTTGGTAATCGTCACTGCAGGCATCAAATCATATACAGAAAAATAGCTCTGAAGATTATCATTAATCCTTGAGCTGCCAAACCTGACAAACATAAATATGGCTAAAGGATTCAGAAAACTCATTAATCAAAATGCAAGTACTGAAATAGATTTCCTCTTCCTTTGAAGTATATTGCCCTCATAACATTGTGAATTAGACCTTCATTCAAGTTTGATAGTGAACACTTCACAAAGTAACAGATTTGGAGAATCAAGGTAGAGTTGGATGTTAACAAGGTTTCCATGCTGATGGGAAACTGCTTCACAGGAATGTGGCTAGTTATACATACCTTTGCTGAAGTATCTGGGGGCAAGTTTTTCAAAAACATGTGCTTTTCAAACATGGACCTCCCAGATCTTTATTCAAATTCCTAAGAAAATGGTGTAGTTTTCAACTGTTGATCAACCAAGTGCTTAGAAAATGCTTCAGAAGTCAGTCTGGACACAGAAAAACACATTTCCATAACCTCCATGATACTTAGGGCAATTTCACTGTTGGTTTAAGCTGATAAAAAATAGTAGTCCTGCTACATCCTCCATCCCTTCCCCGAGATTAACGCCTGAAAGAACCAAAAATGTAGCTTGCTGCACAAGCACTAATGCTGACTGCGGGGAAAGGCCTGTGTTTGTTCAGAGGCAGATAGGAGAGGAGGACTTCTCTTTTGAGCACCAACAAAGCTCCAGATCATGTAATACAAGCCCAAAGTTCCCTGTGAGGGAACTGAATGTCAGCAGTGATTTAGGTACCGTAACAGGGAGTGTTGCACCACTGCCATAAAGAGGACTCCTAGTTACTTGGGACAGTTGGTGCAGGGTTGACTGCAGTGGCATGTTACCTCAGGAACAGGCAAAATCCTCTTTGTCCCCAGAGTGCTTCAACAGCTGCTACCCAAGAGTGCAGCTCAGAGCTGTACTGTATCCTTCCCTGAGAGACGTAAAAGGGGATAAAGGGTAGGCCGAGACAGAGTAGTGTAACAAGGTGGGCCTGTACCTACGGCCATAAGCAACACCTATTTCTTGGATCATAGAACAGTTTGGGAGGAAGGGACCTCACCGAGTCCAACCCCCCTGTAGTGAGAAGGGACATCCTCAACTACATCACATTGCTCAGAGCCCCATCAAGCCAGACCTTGAATGTCTCCAGGGATGAGGCCTCCACCACCTTCCTGGACAACCAGTTCCAGTGTTCCACTACCCTCATAGTAAAGAACTTCTTCCCTATGTCCAAATGATCTCTCATATGCTCAGAGTATCTATAGACCACAGTAATCTAAGTCATGTAAAGACAAAGCTCTCCTTTAAAGACTGTCCAAACAACTGTGTGTAAAACTCCACAGGTACTCATAGCCTTTGAAGTTTCCAACTAGGGTACAGGTCTTAGTTTAAGTTTAGCTAAAATTGAATCTGCTTCTCTTTTTGCCTTTCATTTCACCACAAAAAGAGAGAAAGGAAACTACAGTACAGGAATTACATTTCAGCATGAAAAAGGATCTTTCTGCCTTACTCAAGAGATAAGAAATTTGGGATTCAATTTTTTGTAAGTGCTATACTTCAGCCACTCAATGAAGTTTAGTTTCATTAATACTTGGGCTTCTCTAGAAATCTTTGACTGATGAAATGCATGAAATAAAAAGGCAATAAAGAGGCTTCATGGTATTAATTTTTCTTTTTTTTTTTTTGCGAGAAAAAAACGGTAAATATTTTCAAAGCTATTATCTATCATGTTGGATCATATGGAGCCTTGGTATTATGAAAGAATTAAAAGTAACCTTTGATTTTACTGAGGTTTGGCTAGTTTACAAATACTATGATCTTTATTAAGGATACCAAGTAACTTCAGAGAGATGTGCTCTTATCTTGGTTTGGCAAACTTGAACTGCTCTTAGATCTCTGGTTTGCCTTCCAGCCAAACCTTGCAATGGATTTTAATGTTGACAATGATGCAAAATCACTCATGCCTAAAATGCAATAACTGTACTTGAAGTAGCCTCATTAAAAAATAGTTTCCACCATATATTTTTTAATCCTTCCTATTCCACCTTTGAGTGTGACATGCTTTATGTAGTATGAGAATTTTACGTATTACAAGAACAGGTGGAAAAGCTTCCAAGGCTGCATATCCCAAATGTGCAAAATCACATGTATCAGCCTCCTGATACTGTATTCCCACTACCTTATGTACAGGGGGCTTAGTGTCTGTCATGGTATATCACCAGGTACATGCAAGCTCTCCATTTAGGAAGGGTAGCTTACTTTACCCTACCTGTCCCAGAACCACATTATTCTGTGTCAGCCACTCTTTGGTACAGTAGCATATCCATGACATCTGGGCAATTAATTATTGTAACCCTGAGCATTTCTTGGCAAAGAGCCACATTATGGCACACAGCACGATATGGGTCTGTGATTCAATTTACCATGGAAGAAAAAGTACATAATCCTGAGGATTTGACATGAAAGCCCTTATATAGCTGCTCAGTCATCACCTAGAGGCAACAGCTCTGCTGGTATTGTTAGCAGAACTTCTGATGAGGGAAGCTTTCTGAATCTTAATGTATGTTAATCCCTGACCAAATTCTCAAAATAAGGCTGAAATAAGGGGTCACTTCACCACATTTGACCCCTTTAAAAATAAAAGTTAGGGTGGTTAGTTTTGGTTGGTTTTTTTGTGGTTTTGGTTGGGGTTTTTTTTGTTTGGTTGGTTTTTTGGTTGGTTTTGTTTGGTTGGTTTTATTCTTGTTTTGGTTTTGTTTGTTTGTTTTTGTTGGGGGGGGGGGGTGTTTGTTTGTTATTTTGTTTAAGTGAGCCATGCATCTGTGCATCATACAGGGAAAGATTTACAATTAGTCTCTTGAGTCTCTTCTCTTCCATCTCCATTTCTATAGGGCGTGTAGGTGCTACTGCAGGAAGGAGGTGCTTTCTATCAACATACAAACTAGGGAGCAGCAACAGAGCAGCTGAATCAGCTGCACAAATATTTCACACTTGGAGATCCTTGGAAAAGCAGGTCTCTGACTATTCTAAACCAGGACAAAGCAACTTAGAAGGCTGAATTCACACAGATATCTCTCAGAGGAATTCCTGTAGTATGTTTCTCAGTATACTGGATTCCAAATCTGGCTCTATTTACTCATTTATGCATTATCTCAGCCCACTGTCTAATACCAAAAACTGCATGCTGTGTAATCTGAACTAAGGATCTTCAGCAGTCCCCTTAGGTGTTTCCTGAGTCGGTCCATTTCTTTCCGAAGTTGGCAGGTTTTATACCTCACACTACAGTTCACAAAACTTGGTCAGAGTTGCAGTGTGATTTATTTGTCTGCTGGCTTTATGGAAATTTCAACCAAAGGTGGTCTGTAAAAATGTTTTTGTAACACATTACACCTTTCTACCCAAGGAGTGAGATGAACATTGATCTAGGAGGAGTGTTTGATTAAAGAGATACTTGCAATGCGCTACACTGAAATTTGGCATTAGGAAGGTTGTTACATTCAAACATGAGACTCATTCTCACCAGAAAAGCACCCTCAGCATTTCTGAGACACAAAATGAAACCTCTCCTCCTGCTCGAGTTGCTTGTTTGCCTCCAGAAGAGCAAGCACTCCAGCCTGACGTTTTTTCTGGAGGGGAGGGAGGGTGTTGAGAGATCTGACTTCTGAACAGCACAATCATCAGCATCCCAAAAGGGCAGGTTGAGACAATAAATCTAGGATTCTGTTTACCAAATGGCTTCTGGGCACCCTCGTCTCAAATGCATAGCTACTAATTTCGACAGGGCAACCTGGCATGGAGAAAAACTCACGAAATATTCTTTGCTGAGGGGCTCCTCTTGTGAAAGGGGCAAGCCTAGATGAAACCAGAACAAAGATACTGAACGGGACTGTGTCTTTTTTAATGTAAGGCCGCAAGAGCCTGTCAAAAAACCTGCTGAATTATGTCCCTGCTCTGTGTGCCTGCAGTGAATGACTGGACAGCACCATTTTTGTATTGCCAGACACCATTGTTGTTTCATGCTAATGACACTAAGAGGCATGACAAAAGGTGGCTATTGTTGCTTACTTTCTAGTAGGAGTATCCACAAGGGGAGATGATAACGTATGTGCTGAAATCCTTGCCCTTGTGAACAGGGGAGCTCTCCTGGATGCCCTGGCTTGGCCTACACATGGCCCCATTTCCCTTCAGAAAAGCAACTGTGGGTGAACTGCTACTTTCAGCCTCACAGCCATGCCAGGAAGCCCGAATCAGTCCGGGAATCTCATTATGCTAAACACCGTAACAAATGCACGGTAAGAGCCAGCCAGCCTCTGGCCCAAAGATAAAGAGTCTAGAGCAACAGAGGATAAGGGAGAAGCAGAGAGGAATGTGAAGGTACTTGCCCAGCACTGCAGAGCGGGTCCAGGGATAGTGTTCAGAATCAAATCTTTTGCAATACAGTGACTTCAAATTTAATGTCAGACTATACAAACATTTGCGTGATGGACTGTGAAAAAGACTTTGTCACACTGGGAATAGCCAAACTACTTAGAAGATACAGAACTAATATCCCTGTGATAAGGACAGGTTTCACCAATAGTCAAATATAACTCCAGTCTCCTTCTCCTGCCCCCAACCAATATATGGGATCCCACAAGCATGCTATCTTTTTTTATTTTTATTTATCTTCTGATCATTTTTTAAAAGTTTCTCCTCAGTCTAAACTAAACATACTAAACACTCACGATAGCATAGTAAAAATTAAACTACTAATAAATCCAGTGTTTTACTATCAGTAGTTGAGACAGTTTCTGTAGCGGTTCAAAAGTCCCATCAGGAATTATCACACGTGTAAAAGAGGCTGAGAAGTCACGACAGCAATAGCAGTGAAATCTCAGCAATAACAATGGGGAGCAGTAGTATGTATTTGTACAATTAAAAGCAACTGTCGATATCGGTGTATTCAAGACCAGCACGACACCCATGAAAAGCACTGAGTAAAAGTGACATTTTGTAGTTGTATTGGCTCTGGATGTCATTCAGAAGAATAGTACCATTCTGTGTAATAGGCAAGAACAATTGCTTAGGTTACTGTCAAATGCAATATGGAAGATTTCAGCCTATCAAAAGTACTTTTAGATAGATAATGAAGTTTTTTAATCTTCCTGAAGTTTACTAGGCTACAAAGTGGCATTACAGTCACCTAAGGAAATGAATGCTTAGCTGATAGGGGAAATGTTTTATAGTATCTGGTAATACCTTAGGCATTGATAGGACATTTTTGCACAGGTTGAAAATGCATTCTTCTTTTTTTCACTGACAGATGGCTAAAGGAGGAATGCAGTGAAAAGCTTAAAAAAACCCCACTGGAAAGGTCTGCACTTCCGTTTTTCTCCCAACTATACTAGTAAGTGATGTGCAGTTGTTAACAGCATCTTCTGGATTCAGTGCCACCTTGGCCTGTAATCACACCAGGCAACAAGAGTCTACAGTACTTCTTGAACCAGGAAAGAATGGGGTTTCACATCTCTTTTTAATTCAATAGGGTAGAAATACTGCAGACAACTTTTCACACAATTCTTTTTCTTCAGCTTGCATGATGACTATGCACAGCCACTCCAGCATCTTCCACTGGAAGATGTTGCCTGGAGGTCAGCATAGCTAGGGATAATGGCTAAAATTAACCACCTGACCCTCTTCAATCCACACTTTAGTCTTGAAGTCTTCACATTTCTTCTGTAGCTCCATCTCTAATGGCTCCTCCCACTCTCTAAAACTTTACCAGAAGAAACCTGTACCTTTTAACTTTTCTCATGTTACACTTTTGAGAGCATCCTGTTTCTCTCCATTCAAACAAACACAGTTTGGATGTATGTTCTTCTTCAGGTATCATCTCTCATCTTGTTTGGGACAACCTAGCAAAAAACTGTCTTACTAATGAAGGACTTCTTGTACTTAGGACTTCTTCATCGATCTGTCCTTTCTCCCCCTTTTCCCAGTGCTCCCTCATTTCTTTGAATCCCTTCGCTGGTTTCCTCTGCTCTGACATCAAGTAAAGGTTTATTACACTCAGCTTTCAGTGACATGAGTATTTTCCTGCTTTTTTTCCATATACTCTTATGCGTTTCATCTCTCTCTGAGTTAGTCCATGTAATATCTTTTATTTAAAAAAAAACCAAAAAACAAAACAACAACTCCTGTAGATGGTTTATATATTTCTCTTGTAAAGAAAATTGGTCTTGTAGAGAAAAGATATTTGGAAATCTAATTTCCATTAGCAAACAAAATAGCTTTTTATACTCTGGTCATTTCTCCTGAAATATTACAACATTGAAACATGCTTACTATTCCTTTTACCCATGCATCTATGATTTATTCTCAAAAGAAAATGGATTCTTCCCTCTACAATACAGGCAATAAAAAAAGGTTACAAAATAGGCTACACAGATTCAAGAGGCATATGTCCATCGGTGGTCATCAAGAGTGGTGGCCCAGGTGTGCTTTCCCAGGAACCTATAAACTGATGACTGCAGCAAGTTGGAATATTATATCTGGAGAAAGATTCCTGTATACCTCTCTGTTACTGGCCCATATGTTGGGCATTGGTTACTGGGCTAGTGGGCCATTTGATCTGCTAGAGTCCCTGTGTTACGTCCTCACGGTTCTTATGTTCCTGTAACTTAATGGGATACTCAATAAAGCTTCCTGATAATAAATCTTTCTGATATTGTCTATGTCCTTTGTCTTTTTCCACCCTTACACAACCCTTTCCCTTTTCTTTACAAGAGACAGTCACTTTGCGAACTCCTGTTCTATGAACTTCTACCATCCCATCTTATTTATGTGTCTTGAAAACTTCCTAGTGCTTTTATGGGAACAACTAACATTCTTATTATTAATAAAAAGAAAAAATTACATTATGATGAGAGCAGCAGAACTGCTGCTGGCAGAATTATTTGCAATCCTAATTTCACACACACAACGTGCTGTCCTGAACCTCTGCCCCTGTAGGTAGTATCAGCTGGGGGTTTGTTTTGTTTTTCCTTTTCCAGTTCTGCTGCAGGCAGTTTACTTTGCAGCTTCCATCCATTAATCTCTAAGTACTTTTACATAGAGGAATTAATTAAGACTCTTACATACACGAATTAATTAAGACAGTAGTAGGCATGTTTTATCATCTCCATGTTGCATATGGGGGAACTGAGGTGAAGAAAGACTTGCCTAATTCTTTGGCAGGGCTGGGACCGTACTTAGGTATATATTATATCCTCTCAACCTTGTGTATAAGAATATCCTTTCTCTCCTGACATTGTGAAGGAGATATCTAGTTTACCGAGTAAAATGCCATTGACATGCAGTCCTATTATTCAGAATGGAAACACTTCCCTCAGGCAAATACCTTGGCCAGTGACATTTCTAAACACATCCTTCTTTCTTATTTCAGACAGAGAGAAACACACAGCACGAAAAGCAAACTACTGTAACTACTGCGGGATCTGATAACATTTATACTCTTCTAAAGAATCAACCCAATACTTGAAATCTGTAATCTTATCATCCTGCTTTAACAGACTCTCCCTCTTTCTCAGCATTCACATGTATACTTCTGTTTGATAAAGAAAGAAATATAAACCTAATGACTTATGATTTTTATCTACAGTTCATAAAACCATTGTACAGCTGATGCTGTACTACTGTGCTTCTGAAATGCAACAGTGCCACCTTCAGATCATGCTCAATATGACTTTTTAACAAACCATCAATATGGAAAAAGCACATCAGCGATTTTTCTTTTCATCCAGACAAGTCCTGCTAGTGAGCTCAGAAGTACATGTATAAACCTGAGCAGAACTTGCATATTCATGTATTTAAACACAACTGTTCACTGGGAATTGGGGTCCTTTGTTTTCATAAATAAACATTCATACAAAGCAACCAAATACTACTTCTTAATACCTATTAAAATGAAATACATAGTAATTCTCTAAGCACGACAATCACAACATTTTCCTCTGCCACTGTGCCAGCAACTTGCACTGGGCAGAGTAGCACATCAGCTGGGACCTGCTCCTGCTCTGCAATCTTCACATAATTTGCCAGCTACTCCTCGGTACATTCGGTCCCAGAGAGAGAGCCAAGCTACAGTACACACTGGAAATATAGATCTGTATGCATGTGTGCATATATACTAGATACACTATACACATTACATACTGGATAGAGGATGCATTATATCCCCCCCAGGAGGGCCCTGCTCTGACAGAAACCTATCACAAAGTATGATCCCAGGTTGTGCTGCAGCCTCTCCCTGCTATATGAGGAGATGCAGGTCTAGCATATATACAGGTATACCTCTTGCCATGTCTCCTCCCTGCTAAGTTAAGACTATAAATTTAAAAAGTATGATCACAGAATGACAGAATTACTGAGGCTCCAGATCATCAAGTCCAGCCTGTGACCCAAGACCATGACATCAGCTAGACCATGTCACTAAGCGCCACATCCAATCTTGCCTTAAACACCTCCAGGGATGGTGACTCCACCATCGCCCTGGGCAGTCCATTCCAGTGTCTCATCACCCTTTCATGAGGAAGTGCTTCCTAAGATCCAACCTGACCCATCCCTGGTGCAGCTTCAGGCTGTGCCCTCTCATCCTGGCATTAGTTGCCTGGGAGAAGAGCCCGACCCTCACCTGACTACAACTTCCTTTCAGGTGGCTGTAGAGAGTGGTAAGGTCCCCCTCAGTCTCCTCTTCTCCAGGATGAACAACCCCAGCTCCTTCAGCCTCTCATCATCAGGCTTTCCCTCCAGTCCCTTCTCCAGCCTCATCACTCTCCTCTGGACCCGCTCCAGCACCTCCATATCCCCCATAGTGAGGGGCCCAGAACTGCACCCAGTACTCAAGGTGAGGCCTCACCAGGGCCAAGCACAGGGGCAGAACTGCATCCCTGCTCCTGCTGGCCACACTATTCCTGATACAAACCAGGACACCATTGGCCTTCTGTGCCACCTGAGCACACTGCTGGCTCATGTTCAGCAGGTAATCAACCAGTACTCCCAGGTCTCTCTCTGCTGGGCCGCTCTCCAGTCACTCATCCCCCAATCTGTAGCACTGCAGGGGGTTACTGTGGCCAGAGTGTAGGACCCTCCACTTGGTCTTGTTAAGCCTCATAGTATTGGCCTCACCCATTGACTCAACCTGTCCAGGTCCCTCTGTAGCATCTCCCAACCCTCCAGCAGATCGACACTCCCCCCCAACTTAGTGTCATCCTCAAATGTACTAACGGTACACTCAATCCCCTCATCCAGGTCATCAGTAAAGACATTGAATAGAACTGGGCCCAGTACTGATCCCTGGGTGACACCACTAGTCACTGGACATCAGCTGGATGCGGCACCATTCACAACCACTCTCTGTGCCTGGTCGTCCAGTTTTTAACCCAGCAAAGGGTGCACCTGTCCAAGCCATGGGCTGCCAGCTTTTCCAGGAGGATGCTGTGGGAGACTTTGTCAAAGGCTTTGCTGAAGTCTAGGTAGACCACATCCATAGCCTTCCCCTCATCTACCAGATGGGTCACCCAGTCATAGAATATCAAATTGGTTAGGCAGGACCTTCCTTTCCTAAACCCATGATGGCTGGGCCTGAGCCCTGGTTGTCTTGTACATGCTGCTTGATGGCACTCAGGATGATCTGCCTATAACGTTGCCAGGCACCGAAGTCAGGCTGACAGGCCCGTTTTACAGATCCTCCTTCTGGCCCTTCTTGTGGATGGGCATCACATTGGCCAACCTCCAGTCATCTGGGACCTCCTCAGTTAGCCAGGACCAGTGATAAATGATGGAGAGCAGCTCAGCCAACTCTTGTGCCATCTCTCTAAGCACCCAAGGAATGTTCCATTCTGAAGTTTCTTATAAACCACAGCATTTGACAGATCCCTTTTACCCTCAACAGAGATACTTACTTAAAACTAAACCAGCCTGTCATTAAGTATTAAAACAGGTAACAGTTTCAATAAATTCAGTGACCTGCTTTAAAATTTTGATTATTATCCAAAAATTGGTGCAATGGTTTTTAAACAAGAAATAACAGATAATTAAATTTACAGTCTCTTTTCTACACTACGTATTTTATATTTGGTTTGATTATAATGGACAAACCTCATCATTTTAAAGCTTAGCCATTTGCATTTGTAATTACAGTCAGCTCTGAAAAAAACCAAAAAAAGTTAAAATACTTCTCAAATTAAAATTTAGGCCTCTGGTATTTTGAATAAAAAATTATCTGTGATAGCAGTTCAAATTATACATATTGGATTGGAGAATATTAAATCAATACAGGCTTGAAAATCAAGGTGGGAATTAATTCTTTGAATTAATTTCTTCAACCTTGTTCTACAATATTATTGAGAGAAGAAAGCAAATGGAAAACACCCTACTCACCCACTGTCATACCATCCATGTAACGCTTGATGATATCGAAGGAATCTCTTAAATTTCCTTCTGTTATGTCAAATATGATATCTGCCTGGTTGGCTGGATATGTAGGTGTGATGGCACGAAGAAAAATAATCTCTGCAGATAAAGAACACCATAGAATGTACTGAGAAATATTTTCAAACATTGCTGAAGAACCTGTCCTCAAAGGTGGTAGAGGACAACCCACTCCCCCAACACTCTCAGTTTGCCCTTTAATGAGGAAAGAAAGAAGATCTGGGGGAATGGAGGATTCAGATAGGTTTACTTTCTCCTGCACCATCCAAAACCCCCTGAAGCCAAAACAGCTAAGAGTCCAGAAAGACCAGTCTTAGAAAGCAGTCAGACTCCCATCATATACTCAAAGAGGACAACATGCTGAGGATACAGAGGGTGGGCAGTGGAGGAGGATTAAACAGATAAACCTCTGAACTCTGATTCCCTCAGTCAGTTGCACAAAGTATTGCCATTACAAATTAAGAGTCCTCTAGAGTACTAGAGAAGGGGTTTAGTTTAAAAAAAAAAAAAAAGTTAGACTATTTTTCAAGCCTCTTTTAAGGGAGGTAAGTATTATTCTCATTATTATCCATGCTCTACAAATGATGAAACTAAACCACAGGGCTGTAAGAATTCACCCAAGGCCATGCACTGAATTACAGTTTAGGAATGTTTCCTGCACTTTAGTACTACTCTCAGATCACTGGGTCTCATCTCTTTTTATTAAATCATGAGGATGGACTAAAAAGGGAACAGTTTGGGAAGCATCTTGGGCCAAACCCTTAGCTCTGCTGCCAGTACACCTGGTGAAACTGAAGAGGTGTGTATCAGAGTAGAAGTGGCTATAGGGCATTCCTGCCTTCCCTGTGAAGTATGGCCAGCCAAGGCCTGAAACAGGCCTGACGCGATCTATAGCAGCTCTGCACAGATAAGATATTGCTGGTTAAATTGTTCCTATATGAACCAGGATTGGCATGTCTCTTGTCCTACTCCCACCTGGTACAGAAGTGAAGAATCAGCTTTAGCTTTCATTTCAGACAACTTTCTGACATAGCAAGTCTGAAACTCTGGGTGCATCAGAAATAGGGATTTAAGATCTTTAGAAACTCCTCCAAAATAATCTTCCCTTTCCTCTGTCCCCTTCCTTTCTCTCTGTGTCGGTGACACACAGTAAGTTGCTGAGTGGCTCACCCGACAGAGAAGCAGTAATGCAGAAGCAGAAGGCACTCACCCCACCTATGGATGTGCAGACAATCCCCAGTGGAAGCTGCCAGAAAATGAATACAAGTTCCAAGGAGCAAGTACTGGCTCTTGATCTGTAAGTTTATATGTGAACTAAGCAAATTGAGTACCATCCTCATGAAACTGCAGGACCTGAAAACTTGCAGGTACTGGAGAGCTCGAAGGAACTAAAGAACTACATAAGTGCCCATGAGAGTGCAGCATCTGGGGCTGCAAAACTCACTTGAGATGACCAGACAGCCACTTGCTTGGATGCTTCTTGAAAATCTTAGCTTAAAAATTTTCTGCCCAGTTCTTGGAATTTCCCTTAATTCTATATTTTGAAAAGCAACCACTTGCTTTTTCCGTAAGCCAAAACTAGGCAAATCACAATACTAGATATTATACTCAATAAAAAGTCTTCTGTGATTAGTGTTTGCATGTAGATAAAGGCCATAGTCTTGCAACACACCACCTGTCAATAGCGAACAACAGACCATGAACAGGTAAGAGAAAAAGAGTGAGCACCTACCTCCTATGCAAAAAAAGGAAGAAAAAAATCACGGGGCATGGAGCTATTATGTGAGTAAATGTGGTAAATGTGAATTCAGGCTCAAGATTTCCTTAGACTGGGAAGCTATACGAGTTAGAGCTCAGAATTACTTTCTTTGCCCCATAAAATTAAACCGCCTGGATCTTGAAGATTTTAATTAAATGAATAGTACACTATAATTTGGAACTGTGTAAACATTTTACTGCACCGGTAGCTAGTCTGGTTTTAGGCAAGGATTTCTGTTGGAGGTTTTATATGCTTTAGTCTAGTAAATGGAAGAAAGAACAAACCACTTACCTTCAGGTCTTGTAAATTCTCTGAACGTGGGCAGTGAAATGACAGTGTGGGAAATCGTGTGGACTGGATCCAACACACAGTTGACATCATTCGGTCGACAAGACTTAATGCAACGGATAGTATCTGTCTTTTCAAGTCTGACACTAAGAGAAACAAGAAAGAGATGCATATATATCCTGAAAATCAGTTACTCTGTGTTTTGCAATCTGAGGAGCTGGAAACTATAATTCATGCAAGTGTTCGTTCTTCACCTCAAAAACTTAGACAAATGCAAATCATCGGAAGTGCTGGATGACTGAAAAATCTGGCTTGGCTAAGAGTTGCAGTCAAAACCCCGACAAACCAAGCTCTTCAAGCCAGGCATGTAAAAATTGGAAGAATTACAGTGCAGAAGACACCATGTAAAATCCTTTTCCAAGTACAAACAGGACCAATCTACTAGGCCCAGATCGTCAGCTGCAGTGCACTAGCCTGGTCACACCAATTTCAGTGGAGCTGCACTTATTTGCACAAGCCATTTATACTTCATGTGAAGATAATCAGTCATATAAAGCGGAAACAATAGTTTCCATTCTGGAAATCTGGCAGGAAATATTTGAAGGGCCAACTCTCTTTCACAATTTTCAGTGCAGCAAGAGCCAGAAAAGTTTCTCAGGTCTTTTCTTTTTGCACACAGCCCTTTCCACTTAAAATGAGAAAACAGAGAGAAATGGAAACTGGGGGAGGCAAAAAGTTAACCACGTTATTTAAAACCTCAAAGACTGAATTCTGAGTTTGGGGAACTGGTAAGGGTCATTTCATATTCCATCTCAACCAGCTGCTCATTCTTCCTTGAAAGTCTATTAGAAGTTAAATGACTTCTTCTCACCCTTGCCCACTAGAGTGAATTTAAAGTCACTTACAGTTCAAGAACTTCACACAATACCCAGTCTGTGTTCATGAGAGATGAAAGAGCTACACTGGGACTTAAAATGTGACTAAGCCCCACAAATGATCTCAACTTTGACCTGCCCATTTCTTCATATTTCCAAGTGGAAAAAAGAAAAGACTGCAATGTCAGAGGGGGGGAATTAAAAGATTAAAAGGAAGAAAAAAATCACTGAGTAAAAGGAAAACAAAAATGGAAGCTTTAGTTTGTCAGATACCTCTAGAAACAAATGGTTCTTACTCTTTCCAAAATGTGTTACCCAAGTCCACACCTACAAGCCATCTTTTTTCAGATGCTCACAGGGACTTTTATTAATAATAAATATATCAGCAACTTCTTATTATATGATACCCGCACTTGCTCATCAAAGAAAACAAAGCCAAAAACACTGATAGTGTATGTAGCTAAAATAAAGATAAAAGAGAAAACATGAATCAATGTCAAGGAAATCATGCTTCAACAGATGGGAACTGGCATAGTCCACAATGAATCTGTGTTAATTTGAAGCATCTGAGTCTGGTTTGTTATTCTCACTCTGTAGTTGATGTTTTGAGACTGTCCAGGAGATACAGGCCAGGAGACAACTTTTACTTCCTACCATTACAAAATTTTGTCATTGCCTATCCATCTCACTGGTAACAGAATAGAGCTTTCTGCTTAAATGCCTCCTGATGGTCATTTCAGAATAAATTAATTCTGGGTATATAGACATAATAGTTTGACCTACAATAACAGATTCTATCCCCTTATTTTAAATCTCAGGTGCCAAATTAAGAAAGGACTCTTCCAGCTAGCTGACCCTCACGTCCGTGAAATAAGGATCACCTAAATCACACAGTCCAATTCCAGTATATGACAGGCTATTTCAAAATATGTAAGAAATAGAATCGAGGGAAAAGGTACATAATTTGTGTTTGGTTCTCCCCTGTCCGTCCGTCCCCCCCCCTTTTTTTTTTTTACTGTGTGTAGAGGACTTTATCAGACTTTTACATCTCCATAGCCATACAAACAAACACTGCATCTTTCCTCAGGATCCTGCTGAGCTGGGGTGACAACAGCCAAGTCAGACTGGTTTTACTTCCAGTAACCTGCTTACAAATTCTGAAAAAGCTTTTTCTTGTTATATGACACATAAATAACAGCTATAGCATCATCTAAATGTTTTAGGGACACCAATAAACACAAGCTTGCATAACTCATTTTGGGACATCATTACCTCCCCACCACATTGTGGTGGGAGTGTCTGAAGCATTCATTATTGGTCTGCCTTTGCTCCTTCCTGGGAAGGAAAGGGACCTTTACTCTTGACTTCAGCTAGAACAAAATTTGGCAAATACAAACATTTCTGAAAGTCTTATCCAATAAAGCCATAAATTTATTTAAGTCCCAGGTAAGGGTGATTATTATACATTCGCAATTCTCACTTTGGATTCACTGGAGCAAAGCACTGTGGTATGAATTAGGTATCCTGCATATAGAAATGGAGGATTGAAATGATCACAAGTCACATGTGATAGTTCCTAACTAAACCTAGTTTCTAGATCCACTCAGCTTGCAACCATACATGTGAGAGATAAACATTTGTCAGCTCTCTTTCTTTGCACCATTTCTCTCTCCTCTTATAAATCCCCAAACCTGATATTTTTTTTTGCATGCTCTGTCCACATTGCTTTCATTTTCCCCTGCCTAAATATTCATTCTCTGATCTTCTTTGATATCCCTACTAATTACTTCAGCATATCCTAAGTGCAGGTGGTAGCACTTTGATCTCTCATTGCTTCAATGGTACACCCTTAGAAACCCTCTGGAGTACATTCTTTGACAATTAGGATCTATTTCAAATACTGATATTTGTTATTAATGATGTACTCTGATCTCAAAATACATTTTTATTTTATCCTTACACATCACCTTTGCATTTGATCTTTTGATTAGTTGATGTTTTCCTTCATACTCATGTCTTCCTACACTGCAGACTATGACTGACAAAGTTTCTTCCTAAGTGCTGAGAACATTCAAATCTTTCCCTCAAGTTTTCCCCCTCTAACAAAAATTGCAGCTTTGGAGCTGGTACGTCCTCCAAGCCTTTTTTATTTAAAAGAGAAAAAAAGTTAAGAAACAGCTCAGTTGCTCTAATCACTTCACAAATAAATCTTTCCTGAATATGTCTTCTCTCTTCCTGGGTCCTAGTGACATCCCTTTTCATATTCTGTGTTGGATTCAATTAGTAAGTTCTTTGGAACAGGAGCCATGATTTCATTTTCATTTGGAAAGATCCACGCAGATAAATGGTGCTGCATAACTGAATATGCGTTCTTGAAAGTTCCAGACACAATGCAGCATTAAAGCATCTCACAGGGGAGACTCTAAGCTGTGTTCTTGAATTACTTCCTGAATGCAATTAATATGGTATTCTCACACTCCCTTCTTTTCCTGCCAAACAAATCTATATTAATGCTTGCAAAAATGAAGTTTATTTTTGAATATTTATCCTAGTTAATTATGGCCTCATAATGAACTTGTAGCCAGAGGGCATTTATATACAAGCATATTCTGTGAGGGTAAGAAACCCCATTAGCTCAAGTAGCACAGGCTTGTGCTTTCAATATTTAAAGCTAGGACTCTATCCCCACTGGCAACTTCTGGCAGCTTTATAAGTATGTGTCAACAGACTTATTAAACATTGGCATTCCTCATGAGACTTGAACTTCTGTCAGCCAGCTGGAATAAGCTTTGCCTTAGGGAAGATGTAATACACTGCCAGAGTGCTGCGATCATGCCCCAGTCTAGTCCTTGGCTGATGAAGAGCCTGAGGACCCACAGCTTACAGCTAATAAAGTAATTCCTGCTGTTCAAGTGACTAAGGCTTGTGATCTTGATTTAGAAGGTTCCCAGTTTCTAACCTTGTACCTTACCTGTGTTGTCTGTATTTACATGGTGAAGCTACTTTATTCACATGTGCATTCACATGGATTATTCCTCACTCATCTCTGGACTGACTATTCTGCCTCTACCAAGCAGCAGAGAGATATGAACCCAGAGTGGTGCAAAAGAGCAGTAATTTTTAGATCATACCTCTGGGACTGAGCTTTTAATATTTATCAATACAAGGACTGAAGAATAAAATAAATTCTTTTCCATCTCACAATGCAATAGAGTTCCAAAGTAATTCCCATTGTATTGTCTACGTTGTCCTTGACTGCATACAAGTAAAGGAAGAGAGTCATGGAAGCAAAGGAAGAAAGACTGGAATTCTGGCTGACCTTTCAGGGCTGCTAGGGTTTGCTTGGTAATTTTTTTTTATGGTGGTGGGTAAAGCCTTTATAGTTAAAAATTTATCAGCTTTGATATGGAAGCTGGAAAGACAAAAATGTTATTAGACCAATTAAGTATCTTTTTCACATGTTCCTGTAGACACATCTCAGGACATAGTCTGTAAAACAGAAAGGAGCTCTCTGCTACTAGCTGAATGCTGTTAGGAACTTCACTGATGTTTTCCCATCCTTAGTTTTTCAATTCAGTGGAAATTCCACAGAAATAAAGATGAAAAAATCTCTAAAATAAATGTTCTTTAGCCAATACTCTCTTGTATCACCTTTAAATGCTAAAACTGGGACCTGTATCTGGTGGAAATCAGCACAAGGTCACTGGCTACAACAGAGCAACAATAACTAGTGCAGCTTGAGAACCTGTCCCTGAGCTTTCAAAGTGATGTGTGCACTGGGGCATCTCTGAGGTCCTAAGGGCCTAAGTTACACCCTTTTAATAGATTTTCAGAAAATGCACAGTGATGAAAATCTCAAAGTTGAGACAGCTCAAATTATGTCACTATTTTGTTTTGAAAATTGAGACCTAAACACAGGCAGCTGTATATCATCAGGAGACCAACTCCACTGCTGTGTGAAGTAAATTAAGAGTTTTCAGTCCTTGGTATATTCAGGTAGTACGCTCTGGGACACCAAATTCTGCTTTTTACAATGATGTAGAGTACACAGAAGAATCTCCCCCAACTGAGGCGTTCAGTGATAGGGGAAAGTAGAGAACTGTAATGATGATGGCAAACAAAATGCAAGTGCAGCATGCAACAGATGAACTAAAACTTTATTAAAATTGGGAAAAGAAAGCTACTCTTAGAAGAGAAAAAGTAGCCAATGGTGCCTGTAAGATAGGGATCAAAGCTGTGCAGAGACAAAGATAAAAAGTTTGGCAATAAATGTGTTGACAGTTCCATGGCGGGAAAGTTGCATTTGAATTGTCAGAAGAAGGTCTCTGGGCTCTGTGATTTGCCGCTGCATGACCACAATGCCACTGTGGTTGTTCACTTTTTTTGTGGTGAAAAAACCCTCCTGGTTCCCGCTGATGATGGACAGCAGAATTTTATCCCCAGGGACAGCATTGGAAGGGCCCATGCGGAAAATGTCGGTGGGTACTTGAATGTTGGTAGGAAAAGAGAGGTGATAGTAGGTTATTCTCAGAGGCAGGCTCTGGCATTCCTTATTTTCATTACAAGGCAAGCGCTCACAGCGACTGCAAGAAAAGTGAGAACACAAGACAAGAGGAAGATTAGCATACATTTAGCAAGCGTGACAGGAGAGCAAGGGCAGTGGGGGTGGGAAAAGCTACGTTGACTTGCATACTGTATCCATTCTTCAGTCTGGCACCTCAGTCATATTGCAAATGGACATTTATTAAATAAGGATGAACTTGTCTATAGCTGGTGCTTTTGGAGAGGCATTGCCATTTTCGTAAGTCTCACCCTTACTTTGCATGCAGAGATGGGTCGAGTCTGGCACCTCAGTATGGGTGAGAGGTTATATACATTTAGATCAGCTAAGTTTGTCCTAGGGAGAACACTGGCTTTCCCCTGCCCCCAGGTTTACTCTTCTGTTGATTGGACACATGTTAAATAAAGGCAGAGATCCTAAGTGGTTAGTGAATTGACTGTGCCCTACTTGGTATGTCTGACTGGATTTTAAGACTGAGCAAAGTATTCTGAAAACCACAAATGTACAAGGAGTCGGTCCTTCTGAGAGAGAAGGGGCACTCTAGATACTGCACTACAAATGTCCATCACCTGGCAGCATACAGAGGAATGTAAAACTTATTTCCAACCCTGATGTATGTTAAGGCTTATTTGCCTTGAAGACAAACGTCTTCCTCTGATGTAGCACAGTATATCTCTGTGTTACCAGGTGAACCGAACAGAGTTAAACAGCCATCTAGGCAAGCAGAAGTGGCCTACACATTTAGTCTGCTCTAAGCAGCCTTGAGCCACAGGAATGATGCTGGTCAGTGAGAAATTTGCCCTCTGCTGTTCCCTTCCCTTAGCAGTAGGCACTGTATTACAGTCCAAAATCCAGAGGATGAGGAAGAGAACACCCACACAGGCCAAGAGTGAGCAATGAACATCAGCACTAGAAATCACAGTCTGCATGGAGGGAAAAATCACGTTCTGCTACGGAAAGAAGTGAAGTTTGTCCAGACAGGTATGGGCATTAAAGTCACTGCTTATCAAGAATATTGTAATTTACCAGCACATTAATGAAGATCTGACATGTCATGATACCTGGTAGGTTTGAGAAGTTTACAGAATTGCATACAAGGAAAGTTTATATGAACTTCACATTAAAGGTATGCCCAAATCACCACACGCGAATTGGTATCCAAACATCCTCTCAAACAGGTGCATAGAAGAAGAGGGAGACATGACAATCTCAGCTGGATGTTGACTTTGAAAAATCTGGCGATGATCAGGATGTGCATGTAGCTCCAAAGCTGCCTCATGCACAACTATGACTCAAATTACATACAAGAGTCTCTCCCCTCAAAAGCGATATTCAGTCTACGGGCTGAGGTTTTGGAACTTAAACTATGTATAAGTTTATTTACTTAAAAATGCTCCAGCATGAAAGCATGGTTTGCTTCTTACTACCTCAAGGAAATCTGACTGGTCATTTCACTTGAGTATCTGGTATCAGCAGAACTAAGGCTTATAAGCAAGTCCCACTTTGTTGCCAGTGCATCATGACCAGAATTCCAGGAACTTCTCATTATATGCAAAATAAGCATTTTCAAAAAGAAAGTTAAAAATCACCCTCGGTTCTTCAGTTAATATGTTTTCTTTTAATACCACTTGCACGCCAAAGTACAAAGCAGTACTTTGAAGACTTAAATGCATTTTCAATTTTATTCATGTGTGTAAAGAGCACACACAAGTCTTCACAGGATGGCCGGCTAATTTAGCATGGATACTCTTGGAATATTTTCAGGTATAGTGAGTTCTACATTCTTTTCTGAAACACCATCAATAACTCCACTAAAGAGAGTTACTTGTTTTTGTTGAAATCATGAGACTACTTGGTTTTGCTGAAACGATGAAGCAAGTCAAGACAGTTAATTTCTTAGCTGGAAATGTTTTCTTCATGCAAATCATTTTGGAAGCATGTACATGCTCATAAGCACTTATGGGCTCATAAAGATGCCCTGATTTATTCTCCTATAAAAGTAAAATACATTTTAACATGATATGCAGAACTTATGGAGAGAACAAAAACCAAAACTCCAGCTTCCTAAGATTTGAAAAAGGGTATTCTGCTGATTCAGAAGGTTATTTGAAGAGACAGATGTGCCTGCAGCTTGGAGCTAGAATTATTCAAAATTCATCATCTTTTATCTTATTCTTTCTTTAGTGGTGCACACTACACACTGAAGGCTTCACTACAGGTTTAGTTAATGTGCACTAATTGTTCCATCAAATAACCACAAAGGACAGATAGCAAATATTATTGCTTTCAAGAACCAGAGTTCATTCTGGGGTCATGCACCACAATGGTAATAAAAAACGAGCATTTAAATCCCAGTGTACTCTCTAAACCTTATTTAAATGCTTCCCTTCAGTGGGCAGAAGATGATCATACAGTGGGGGAATCCAACAACCTACTGTTAGTGACCAAGTAGCCCAAGGCCCCAGGGGCTGTTGCAGCTCTGTGGCATCTCAGGACGGATGAGATGGCCATACAGCCATGGTGCCCTGCCAACCACGCCATGTTGCTGTGGGAGAGAGCACTGGGGGACCAGTAGCAGAAGGGGAGTGTTGAAGCAGCAAGATGCCATCAGAGAAACCCAACACAGAGCCCAAGTAAAATGTGTACCACTTTGCAGTGAGGTAGTTTGAAATAAATCTTCACAAACCTCTGCAATTAGGCGTGTGGGCTGGAAAAATAAGCATGTAATGCTGCTAACTGCTTATTCCTGCAATCATTCCTGATTATTTTAGCTCACTTACTGTTCTCTTACTTTTTTTTATGTGGTTGAAATACTGCTTTTAAAGAATTACTTGTAGTTTGAATTTCAGGTATGAAACACTGGTTACTCATAAAGGGAAAAAAAAACAAAAACAAAAACAAAAAACCTACTAAAACTCCATTTTAGATAATGAATATAACATTCCTAACAGAGAAGTGAGAAGAAAATATTTTCTGCCTTCCTTCCCGTTAATTCTGAGACTGCTTTTCATGTGGTACAGAGGCAATTTATCCCGTTCTGTGTCCATAGGAGTTGAGTGGTACACAACAATTCCTCATGCACTGAAGGGAAAAGAACTTCTTGGCAGGATTTATGCCTTTGCAATTTACTTCATCTAGGGAAACCATCTCAACATGCTCAGTGACTAACCAAGTATTACTACTATACGATACACTACACACCTCTGAAATTCAAGCCTGCAGATTTACAGAGCTGTAACAATCTTATGGACCTCCTAGAATACACTCCACTGGAGTACTTGCTCATGCTATCCTTAGTGTATTTCTTTTCATCAGGTAGCACCAGATGAGCCATCAGCTGGGCTGCACCACCACACAGTGCATCTCTACATTTATGGTAATGGAGCAGCTGTGTAGGGAAGGTAGGTTTTGTCTTAAACAGACCAGAACATAAAGGGAAAGAAACCCCAGAAAGATGGTTGGTTTTCACAGACATGTCTTAACCAGAGGAGAATATGAAGTCCTACTTCAGGTTCAGGCAGGAATACAGTATACAACAGTACAGCAGATGGGACAGACAAATACCCTGCATGTTCCTCCTATCTGGAGCTGGAAAGTCTCCAGGAGTTTTCAAGCTACAGAAGAGACAGACCCATCTTCATTTTGCCCTCAGCACTGAGTCTTTATGTCCTATCTTTGTCTCCTTCATCTATCTTTCCCAACCTGTCTCCTTTTTTCTATCCCCTTTCCTTGCCTACCACCCTTCCTGCTCAAACATTTGGCATCAGGACTGTCTACTCAGACAGTGCTAATCCTCCTCTTCCTTCTCCATCCTCTCCTGGCTGACACTTGGGTCTTTCAGTTTCTACCTCAGAGACCTAATCACAAAGCATACAACTCCCTCCCTGAGTATCCTTGTGCAGACATCCCAAATTATTCCTTGCTGTGATGGTCTTCATCTAAATCTGGCATCAACCACCCTTAACCATGAGCTCCTGACTCCTGTGGTTGGTTTCCCCTTTGTCTCTAAATTGTTTTACCCAGTTTTACCTTCTACACCTCAAGCATTTCCCAGACTCGTTCTCCTCACCTGGTTAGACCTTCAGATCCTTCCCTCCCTACACTGAGCCTCCTTATTCCTAAGCACACCTTTCCTTCTTACCAAGTCAGCTCTTCTCTCACTGGTGCTAGAAACAGCTTTCCTATACATGGAGCCTGGGTAGTCTTTGAACACATAGAAGAAACAAGGCCAGCAGTACCTGGCCCAGGACAGAGAGGAGCTGCAATTATGGGTAAGACTGGACTTCTTTCCTCTGGCTCTATATGGGAGCAGATTCAGTGTGTAGAGCAGGTACCTGCACACTTCATACTACTTTAAAGAGCTTGTAAGAAGCTCAGCTCTGCTAAATCAGAAGAGAATTGTTGCTCACTACTGTTAGGAAGAATTAAATTGCATTGAGGAAGACAGTCAAATATAGATTGCCACTGAGCCTATGAAATCCTTATCACTCAAGGACTTGAAGCAAGTTAAACAATTCTCAGATATACTCCAGGTAGACCTGGAGTATTTTGGCACGCAGGGGTAGATTAAGATTACCCATCAAGGTCCTAATTTCCCAAGATTTATGAAAAAAAAAAAGCTAATTGCAATTTTACAAAGTTCGTAATTTCAGAAGTTTCAGAGGTTTTTGGTAAAGATAACGAAAGGCACAAAATTAATCTCATAAAAAAATTGAGATTTCTGCTCCAAAACACGACAACAAACTGATAAAAGAGGACAAACAAAACAAAACAAAACAAAAAAAATTAAGAAAAATAAAATTCACCAAAATGTCTTAAACACACAAAACAATGTGCTCCTCTCTACCCATGTTCTGGGAAATGAGTGCACTGCTTTGCCTGAAATTTGGCAAAACTTGAGCCCGAGTTAAATGTCTGGTGTGTAAAACTTCAGCCGTTGGTTATGTTTTGGCAAAATCCTAAGCAGTTAAAAGCAGGTCCTAATAATGAGAAGCGACAGGCAACCTTAATAATATGCAGACATGTCTAGAGTAAAAAAAATATTTCCCAATCTGGCTCAGTGCAGCACACATTTCTGACATGCTGCCATAATCACTTCTTTATCTTTTCTACTATTTTTCTTGGCTTAAATATTACAAATGTTAAGACTTCAGTGTCGCATAAAGACAATTTGTTATGCAATTTGAAAACAAAAAGTGTTTGGCAAGGCAGTAACAGCAAGTTAAGTCCTACGTGAGTAGCAGAAGATCTTAATTATCCTTGGAAAAATACCGAGCCTATAGGCTGATCAAGGGAAAAAAACCAAAACCAAAAACAACAAAAAACCCCACCCCAAAACAAAACAACAAAAAAACCCCAGAGCAAAATTTAAGCAAAAGAGGTAAGATCTTCAAGAAAATTGTTCCTGTTATGGATCAGACCATGTCAGGCACTTTGCTGGTCTTTGGGGAAGGTTATATAGGCTGTTTTCTTCTGAAGCCCAGAGCATCTATGCACCTCCCTGATCTGTTGTCTGTACATAAGGATTTTAAGGAAAAATAAGAATGAACAAACATGGATTTTCAGGACTGAAGCCTATTAACTTATAGGCATTCCAAAAAAATACTGGACAATAGGGTGAAAAACCCATGAGGTGCCAACTTGATGAGAATGAAAAATGTATTTTGAATAAAAAGGAGAGGAAAATGGTAACTGTAATAGATAAAATGTTATGAGAAGGCAACTATTTTGATTTTAGAGTCCTGGCATAAGGTTGGGTGAAAATGTGATTTAATGTCATTACCATGGAAAAGCTAATGAAGATACTCTAGCTATCAGCTATGTTGGGCTATATATGTCAAAAACAAATGATTTGAGAACAAGTGAATCAGTCTGGAGGTAAAATGGGTGCTAAAGAGCTGCCTTATAAAGCTGTTCCCCAATGTGCACATGGTAACTCAATACATAAACAATGATTCTGGCATGTTGGCACAATACCTATGTACTGGCTAAGTACGAGAGCACCCATCTCCCCACTGAACTAACTTGGACTTTTTGTAATGAAGATAATGAACTCATATTCTCTTTGGTTTATGCAAACACATTTTTGACAATAAATTTATTAACTGTGTCTTTAGCTGTTGAGAGGGAAAATGAATAAATCCTACAAGACAGTAACTCAAGGAATTAAAATAGTTAGAACTTCACTGAGCAGCTACAGGCCTTGTGTCTGACTCACAGGCTAATTATAGCCCTAGCACATCAGAAGAATCTCTCCCTGTGAGTCTGCATGAGTCTGAGGGAGCCATTACAGGGCCTCAACAACCCAGACACTGAAAAACAATTCAGACGTTCTACTGCTTCCCAGAAGATCCCTTACATCTCAAATACCCATTAATTTCAAGACATGCATAGAAGTATAGATAAGTAGATGAAATTGAATGCGTGTGTATGATGCGTATTTCATAAACTGAACTTTGCAAGTCAGGGATGTCCATAAAAGCAGAGATCTGCTAATTCTGCTTAGTGGCCCATTGCAAATGACTTTTTGATTTAGAATACAAATGGCCCCACAATATTGCAAACAGAGAACATCTGCATCACAAAGCACTGCTTGTTGATTGATGGGACAAATGTAATCAATGCTTTTCAGAATACAAGCATATTTTATAAATATCTGGTTTTATCCCCCAAACTCTTCTACAGTATTCTGTTCAAACACATCTGCTGTACCACTTATATGGCATTTCACAGATTAAGGTTTAAATGGAAACTAGCTAATATCCGCCAGGTCCCTCCTGATGAAGATTAGCATTAGCTTCATTCTACAGAGGAGGCAGAGTACTCCGTTTTATCTAAAAGATGGTGGGCATGTCAACACTGACTGAAAAGCAATAGGAGGCTGATGATAAAGACGGTTTATCGGCTTTCCTCCCAGGCTGGCAGTGTGCACTTACCTGGGTATGAGGCACACGGAAGGGGCCGTGAAGCAGCCTTTGGAAGAATCCTGGAGTACAGGGTGGCCATAAAGCCACAGGATGGGAGGACAAGCAGACATCTGCCTCAGCCATAACCTCCTAGCTACACGACTGAAATTCTGCAACAACTTCTCCACTTTGCTAGCACCATTTGATGGGTATAAATGAGCAGCCAGCTGCACCCCCTCCCAAAGTTGTCTCATATTTTCAACACCAGAAAGCAAAGACTTTCTTCATGATAGGCTAAAAGACACAAATATGAGCAGCATCTAATAAATCACCCTTACTAGGATTCCCATCTTTTTTAACAGTGGTGAAATGGTACTAACACAAAGCCATTCCTGCAATGCTTTGCAAAAGCACTGGTAAGAATTCATAGATGAAGCTAAAAAGAACTCTTTCACTGGAGTGTAAGAGTAAGGAAAAACTGTGTGTGAAAGAAAAAAAAAAAAAAAAGTCAGAATTTTGAAGCTGAATGTAACAGCTTCTTAACAGGCTGCCTGCAAGGTAGCCAGAGAGAGAACACCTGCTCATGGCTCTAGAGAACATTATGATGCAAATCCCTGACATTGTTTAAGGGAATGTCTTTTTCTTAAACTGAAACAGAAGTGTGAGATGGGGACCACACCTGTGTGTGAAAAGCACAGGGTAGGCCTACCAACAAAACAGGTATTTGCCAGAATCCGCTATTCGTTCAGGCATCAGTGATGTGACATAAAGGAGATCACGTCACCAAAAACCCATTCAGCCTTGAAAAAGGAAGTACTTACGTATCTCCTGACTTGCGGTAATTTTCTGGACATTCCAAAGACAGACAGCGAAAGCCCCCCTGGATGTTAAAGCAGGTCTCATTGAAAGAGCAGTTGTGGCTTTCTGCAACGCACTCGTCGATATCTGCCAAATGGAGACAAGCGAGTGGATTAAACACGTGCCTCTCCTCAAGTTGCGGAGGCCACCTAACAAAATATCGTTCTAGGTGCTACAGAACACGGGGTGTGATTAAACATTATTACAGAATGAAAAAGAAGAAAACTAACCTAAACAATAGGCAAGAATACAAAAAGGAAGAGCAGCAGTGCCACTAAGTGGACAAGACCTAAATATTTGGTGGAATGTTTGCAGCATATTTCCTTTTAAAGGCTAAACTAACTCATACCACTTCACAGTCGGAACCTCCATCTTCAGAGGTGTTTTATTTTTATAATAATGCTATAAAAAGTATTCTTTACTGCATTCTATAGTTTATAAGAGAAATTTCCTATTTATTTATTATAAAATATTGTTTTCTTCAGATTTCAAGCTGATGTTTACTGCTTTACCTATGATGTCATAGGGAGGGGATTTTACTAAACATAAGAACTTGCTAGATCTTCTCAGAAGTCCACAATCCAGTTAGGTCTCCCTGCAGTAATCGAACTCACCTTGGCAGTTGCGTGCATTGGGTGCCAGCCTGTAACCAGTGGAGGGACAAGTACACTGAAAGCTCCCAGGAATATTAATACATCGAAAGGAACAGATATGCCCGCCAGTAGGTAAAGCACATTCATCAATATCTGCAAGATGAAAACACCACTAATTTACTACATGTTTGTGACATTCATTCTATGTGCACATAGATGGTGTTGTTGCTGTGAGCTTCAAACACAACGTCATGGTTCTAACTGCTGGTCAAGGAAAAAGATGATCAGATAGGTGTGGCTCTAGTCAATAAATGTTGTCAGGAATAGATGGAGGCGTGTAGAAAATTAAAAGCATTGTAAGGGCCCAAAAGACAAAGTCAATGGATAAGAGCAAGCACTTTACAGTGACATGTATCATATCACTTAACAAAAGGGAGGGAGAGGAATAGTTTGAATAGTTTTACCCTTGTTCTTACAAAAAGGAACATACAAAAGATGAGATGTTCTGCCCAAGATTTTACTGTCTATCAAGTCCTGGAGACCTAAGTCCAAATTCAGGATCTTGTCCGTGAGGTCACACCCAGATCTTCCTTGTATTCGAGAAGTTTCTTAAACATTATTTCAGAACCATCCACAAAAAGAGGCTATCTAAAATACTACCTAGTAATATTATATGTGTAACATATAAATGTGTTTGTATCTTCAGTTGCTAAGGACTAGAAATTCTGTTAGTTCCTCAGGAAAAAACAACCCAAACATCTCTGGCAAGTCGCAGAAGTATGCCAAGCTACAACTCAGTGTAAACAACAAAACCATCACCACACAAGCAGAGGTATTTCTAGGCTGGATCACAAGTGGGAGACCTTTATTAAATACAGTTTCATAGTTTCACAGGAAAATACTGAAGAGAATCAATTAAAGGTAGATGGAGTTATACGTCTGTTACGGTGGGAATAAGAAATGCTCACCCATCCTCTATCTGAAAAATGACAATGCTTACCTTCACATGAAATCCCATCTATGTCACTAAGTTGAAAGCCACGGCGGCAGTAACACTGATAGGAGCCATACACATTAGCACACTCTTGACTACAGGGGCTGCTCTCGCACTCATTTAAATCTGAAATGCAAAATTATACACCTGAACCCCAAATTTCTTCCTATATTTGTCACTCCTATTACAGGACTAAGACAAGTTTGGCAGATTATTTTTTTTAATTTAAAAAGGAGGAAAAGCATGTCAGCAAGTAGGCCAAAAACAGGAGGCTCTGGGTGTATTACTCTCAACAGGGTCTGGCAGTATAGATTAATCTGCACCATGCTATTATTTCCCACTGTCCTTCAAAGTCTGTGACTTGGAGAGAGTCTTTAGGACCACACTTGCATTTCTATACCTGTGTATCAGCAAGACTGGTTCTGAAGCTGTTGAATCTCATCGAGTAGAGTCACCCTTCAAAATGCTGTAAATGCAGACCCATACACCTCTGCATGATCCAGCCTAAGGCTAGTCAATGTATTTGAACTGCAGGCTACAGTGGCCTTGGTTACTCATAAAAGCATTCAGGTAATCAAAGAGACCACACTAGGTTGATTTCTCATGTCATCCCAGTGTGGTCTTACAAGATACAACCAAATGGAGGTAGCTAAACAGCAATGAGCTGCATCTCATGCTATACAGCCAAAGCACACGACAGCCGTACATACCTTCACATGACCTGCCATCCGTTGAAAGCTTGAATCCCATGGTACAAGTGCAGTAATAGGAGCCAGGAGTATTCTCACACTTGTGAGCACAAAGGCGGCCTGGATAGCGTCTGCATTCATTGATATCTGCAATGATAAATACAGAGGTCTATGTATTGGTCGGCTTCACTGCAGTAGTACTCTGGACAAGAATGTGGTCATAGAAGTTTGATTTTTGTTTTCCAGATCTAAATTTCATACTAGAGAGGGAAGAACTTGCTCAAAATGCTCATTTAGAAGCATTCCAGTGCATAATTGAATTAAATCTATAAAGAAGAAAGTTGCTTTGATCTTCCAAGGGAATATTTTGCTGTAGGTGCATGTAAAAATATCACAGAAAACAATTACAGACACTCTCATAATCTTACCTTTTAACAGGGTAACGGATACCACGTTGACAATACTAATGAAGCTTTCTTTGAAGTATCAGCAGCTCGTTAACACGGTATTAGATTTATACAAATAATACAGTAGTCAATTTTACATTCAGATTAAAGAGGTTATGCAATCACACCAGAACCATTTTTTAAAATACCATGGCTGCACGTATTTAAATCCATAGGTGCAACTTACCAATACAAGTTCTACTGATGACATCAAAAGTATAGCCAGCTTTGCACTCACAGCGGTAATTGCCTGGGGCATTTATACAAACATGTCCATCTCCACAAGGCTGATTTGGGGATGAGCATTCATCCACATCTAAAACAAGGAGAGAACTGATTGAAAGTCCACTTCTGAGCATGCAAGCTGATAGGAGACCAACACGTCAACATATTTCTGTGTCCCGCAGTAGCTATATAGTGTTTTGAAACAGAAAGCAAGATTTTTATCTAGCTCTCAGCTTCTACAAGATCAGAGTCACAAATCCAAACTATTCTTACTGAAGGAGTTCTTTTCTCATGCGTCCTGTTAATGTTGACAAACTTGTGAGGGAAAAGAAATCAGGGAAATCAAACAATTTTTGGAGGAAATCAGTTGAAAAATTACTCTATTATGCACTCAATATTCATGGGTCAGACCTTGAATGTAAGATGTCAGCATCCATTAAAAGCCATTTAAAACAACTGAAAACATATGCAAAAATACTTCTTTTTGCAAAAGCCACCTTTGTTAAAAGCCAGCCAAAGGTACATACACCTTTCACCATTACTTGGATGGCTTCTGTGGGACAGTAAGTGGGCCTTGTGTTACACCCTTGTATTGAGAATATTTGAGACCATACAGTATTGTTCCAATATGCTAATACAGTCACAGACAATGCCGTTGGGGGGGGGGTGTGTGTGATTATAATTTCATTTCTCAGAATATAAGGTTTCAGGAGTTACATGAGGGACAGAGAGTAGGCCCTTGTCATTCTTCATTTGTTGGGACCACCGTGAGCAACCGGGATAAAGAACTGACTGTAGAAATGAGAAAAACTTTGGCAAAGTGCAAGAAACTGGTAAATATAAACAATAGATGTGATTTTATTCAAACTGTTACCTTACCTACACATCTTGTTCCATCTTCATTGAGATGATAACCTCGGCCACAGCTGGGAGAGATTCGCTGGCAGGTATATGAGCCATCAGTGTTAATACATATCTGTCCAGCTGGGCATGGCATGTTGGTGCTCAGGCATTCGTTGATATCTGCAAGAGCACAACAAGCCAGTGTCACTATCTGCTGTCTGAAGATGTTTAAAGTAAGATGCTTTCCTTATATAATCCTTCAGAGGTTGACATCCTATGTGATCTTTCAGAGTTTGAAAACTTCTGCCCAAGGGAGAATACAACTGTTTGTGCTGTTCAGCTTCACCAATGTAACGCTTCCAGAGTGAGGACTGGGAGAGGTATGAGAGGCCCCATTCCCACTGAAAAGCAGTGGAAATTATGCATAGAACTTGTATTTCTTTAAAAGCCTTTGAAAGCCTCCCCTACACACCCAAAGAGATGATCAACAATTCAGTTCACCAGCTCAACCAGTTATGCTGCAGTCTGTGGCTTGCAGCTCACAGTGTATGAGCTATTTGGTAGTATGTGCTCATAGAGCAGTGGTAGCTGAATCCATTTTACAAATATATAACTACTGCTCACTGGTATTCACCATGAATACCTTACCTTGCCTTATGGCAAGTTGCCCATGTAAACATGTAAGAATGTGAATAATTTAAACTTCAATTAAACTGAATTTAATTGAATTAAAATTATTTATGCATTCCCAAGACTATGCAGCCCACTACCATCCATCAAACATAGGTCTATTGTTTTTTACAAACTGGACATCATACCACTTTGTGACAAAGAAAACCTTTACCTGGTAAGAACCCACTATAAATTAAAATCTCAGAAAACGTAATGAGATGTGATTAAGCTGTATTATGGTCTGATCTGGCATGGTGTATCTAGCCAAGAAAGTAAGGAACTCACTGTTACACAAGCTTAGCATATGTGCTATTAGTTTGGAGGAAAGAAGTTTCAACATTGGGAATCAGTGGCTACAGGAGGTAGCGAGGCAGCCTTTGCTACCTGGAAATGTTCATGTAACTAAGACCTGACAATTTGTAGGAGCAGCACTGCTAGCAAGTATATAGGCTTGCATCCCCTAGCCTTCAGCAAAGTCCAGCTTCACATCAGTACTTCTCTGCCTAAAAGTTTCCCAACAACTTCACTGGGATAGTATCATCATTTCATACAGCAGTACTGTTAACTGTTGAAGAGCTACTGCTATCCAGTTGGCAGGGTATGATACTAAGTACAGCATCCAGCTTGCAAAATGTTGGCTGCCTGAAGATGGGGAAGGGGACACAGTATGATGTCAAACATGTCAGTCAGGCCTATCCCCGCTCACTAGGGTGTACAAACCTCAACTTACAAAGACACAGGAAAGACAGGAAAGTTTTAGTAATTTTTTCCCCTCAATAACACACAGGGCAGCATTTGGTTCACAGTGCGTAAAATCAGCCTGTGAAATTGTTTTTGTAAATATTTTGAGCAAATCCATTTTGGGGGACATAACTATCACTGCTGCAAATTGCTGTGGCTTTGCCAATGTCAGCGAAGCCAATCTAACTGCTAACTGCACGGACCTGCTGCTAGCTGTGGCAGGTGGACATCTACAAAGGGTTTGTTGTGCACAAGCACTGCCCCCCTTCATTTTAAAGGCTGCAATTTTCTTTTCAGTCTCAGTGTTTCCAGCATCAGATTTCTGCACTACAGGGTATGATATGGTCAGGAGAATGAGGGGTTGACAATGAGCTCGACTTGGCAGCTGCTGCCACTCAGCCAGTTCCACAAGTCCAAGACATGCTATGCTGATGGGGGAATTCAAAGTTAAGTTGAGACTTGAAAATACTGCTCAAGGGAATAACTGATAGATTTGTAGGTCACATTAGACAATTCTATTCAAGAGTTTGCTGGAAACCAGTAATTCTAACATATTTACATAAAGGTTATAATTCTGTTTTGTAGGAGTCTTGGAAACAAGGCATTAGCTCGACAGATTGTAATCATTTTTTAAAATAGAACTCCTCACCACAGTCTGTTATAGCTGGCCTACCATTCTCATACACAGTAAGATTTTTGATAGGTTTTAACTAATGGAGGGCAGGTCTGGAAAGACCTGCATACCTGCCAAACCGTGGAGACTTTGTTACAGAGGATGTCATAAATTACAGCTTTTTGTACTAAGCTTTAGCTGAAACTGTTTGGATAGAAGGAGAGAAAATAGGTCATAATTCTTTTACGAAGTTTGTTTCAGTTAAAATATCCAAAGACTTAAGGAAAATGTTCAAATGCAGCTAAGTGCCTTGGGTAACCAAAGCTCACTAAAACCAGAGATCTAGTATTTTAGTCTTTTCTTTAAATGGGTTTTGTCTGTAAATCTTACCTGTGGGACCAAGCCTGCCTTTACAGGAGCAGAAAAGACACACAGCAGAGTAACATGTACATGCATGAAGAATGACTTGAGAAGCTCACCCAGTAAAACTACAAAATGACTCACAGGCAACACTGAAGTATTGACTGAGATAAGAATATGTCTTACCAATACAGTTGCCTAGCGCATCTTGTATAAACCCATTCATGCACTGTAGTTTGGGTCGGCAACGGAAAGATCCTGGAGTATTCTGACAGATAAAATCGGGGGGGCAGTTATGAGTACCAGTCTCACATTCGTCAATATCTGGTACAGCACAAAAAAAGATTGTTAGCAGGAGTTTGACAGAAACTTTTCCATCACATTTAAAACATAAGCCATAGTTAAAAAAAGTCAGACATATTAATCCTCAGTGTACCCTCAATATGAGCTACTTCCTCGAAGAGAATCTCAGTAGAAACAGGTAGAGTAAGTTAAGGGGTTTTTAATTATTTCATTATTAACATTATATATAGAGGGTGTGTCTGTGTTTATCACGCTTCACCAGTTTAATTCTCACAATTAAATGATTCAAAATGATTACAGAGCACCTGAAGCATCATGTTCAGCATCCAGCCTCGATTCAGCAGTGTGCTTACACATGGGCTCAGCTTTACAGTCAGCAAGATTTAATTATACGTCCAAGTGCAAATTTAATTTTAACCTTAGATCCAGTGCGGACATTGTTCATTTCTTTCATAAATGAATTAATTGGCCTTGATTCTCATCCATATTAAGGTTTGCAATATTATTGCATTATTGTGATTTAAAATGCACATAAACATAATTTCTGCTCACTTTAATATTCTATTGCTGTTGAGGATAGACCATAAACACTTGTGAATAAATTATGGTTCAGATAAAGCAGACAAGGGCTAATGAAGCTTCATTCATGAATGTAACCCTGTCCACATAAAAGCAACTAAAATTTTTTTGCCACTTTACAATGGGATGAAATCTCCTGAAGTTATTAATACACAGAAATTTTCTAGTCATAGGATGCCTTGGCTTTCCCATTTATTAAGTTGACACAACAGTAGATGCAACTGCTTATCCCTAGAGCTCTATAAGATTTAAATAGTGTTTGTGGAGACCATTTTAACCTCAGAATGGGTTAATACTGAATTGGGTTCTGCAGGGTTCTACATGTTGCACAACTCGGTCATTTTACTTGTCATTTAAAATTCATACATGAAGATTATTCATTTTCTATTTTCATCACTATTAACATAACATTAATAATTAACATTATTAACATATCTTACCCACATAAGAAATTTTTGACATTAATTGCATGCTTAATTTACTGCCTGTACTCCTTTCCCACCAGAGAAAGATTGCTAATACTTGCTGGTAAGCTCTTTGTTGGTCTAAATCTGATGGCATTCAAATCAGCAGAAAATTTACTTCAAGGGGATCAAAGATAGGCCATGATACCTGTCAAACACTGTCTGTATGTTCTATATATTTTGCATTGGTGTTTGTTCATCAGATATTTTTTTACTCGACCTATTATTCATCACCGATCAGTTCCTACAATAAAACCTTACCCAGAATTTTGGTTAATTTACTCAGTGGAACAAAATTAGTACATTTATGAACACCTCTAAGCTCTGGGGGAACACTTTCTCATGGTGGAAACCAATTCCACATCAATTGAATTTTACTGCTAATTTATATCTGTGTGAAGGTAGCACGTCAGGTGAAGTTATGGATGCATAACAGCGTACTTTGAGCTAGATGCAACTTGAAATCAGTCATTTCTTGAAGGAAAAAAAAAGACTATTACCCTTGTGTTCAAATACAGCTAGTCAAGAACAGTGCTTTTAACCCTTTTTCATTTTTGCATCCTTGAGAATGTTGTCATTAAGAAGATAATGCCTTTGTAACACCTTTACTTTTCCTAAGGATTAAGGCTTACTTTCTTTAAGAGATGCATCTACCATAGTGTTTTCAAATTGAACCACCTGATCACTCCACTTGCCACACTTCATTTCACATTCCAAAGTGAGCAAACTTGTTTCTTTCAGACTAAACTAAGCCATTAGGTACGGTCCAGGAGCAGAACTTAGGCACTCCCACTAAATGAGCAACCAATTCACAGGACAGACTAGAGCTAGTCAGAAGTAAACACCAGAAAAATGTGTATAGTGTCAGCGTGGGGCCTTCAAAATCAACTGTTTCAGCCCCCAAACCAGCTCCAGAACAGTGCAACAAAATTTGCCAGTGTAAAATAAATGTAGTTATCTCTCCTGGAAGTCTTAGTAGTAATCCACAGGCAGTCTGATCTGGTATCTGCAAGGTGACAAGTGGAAAACCTGCCCACCTGTCCCAGAAGAACCAGCACTGTCTGTGTGTCCTTACTACAGCTTAAATGTGCATTTACCAAAAGTAAAGAGCATGACATAATGACATACTTTTTTTTTTTTTACTTATGTCTAGAAAATTTCAGTTTCTCTATGCAGGACATACCTTTGCAACGACTGTCATCTGTTAGCTCATAACCAGTTCCACAGCTCGTGTCCCGCTGACAGCGAAAGGATCCTAATGTATTGACACAGGTTTGTCCAATTCCACAGCTGTGTGTCCCAGTGATACACTCATTAATATCTAGAATATAAAAAATTATTTGGAAAAAAAAAAGAGAGAGAGAGAGAGGCGGGAAATAAGAAACATTAAATTACTGGGAAGATACCAGGCTAGCTGTGGGCACACCTCCAACCAGTCATTACTTTGAGCATCAGGATACAAAGAATGGTGTGGATTTGACCTCTCATACACCCACCCACAATGTGGTTATTTATCTCTGTTATCAGATGATGAGCCAGTAAAGACATTTTGATCCCACTGGTTACAGGACTTGTGACTGCTGATTCACTAGACTTAAAGAGAAGGAACTTTTACCGAGTGAGAGCAAAGGGCCCATGTTATCTCATTGAGTTGAGTAGCAGATGATTATAATGGCTATATGAATGAGGTCAGAATTCAAAACCCTTCCCTGCTCTGCCTCCCACCAACACAGAGTTTAGGGACTCTCCAAATCACAAGTAGCTTTCTGCATTATAGCTACTGATAGCCATTTCTTCTGTATTTTTTTTCTCATTTTCTCTTCCAATGCATAAGAAAATTTGGTGTCCACATGTATCATATGTAAAAATGTTTCCTTTGTATATTTCACGCTAGGTTAGTGTTAATCTGCCACATCATCAATAACTATTTCATATTGTGAACTTTGTATTTGAGTTACTCACCTAAACTGTGCCCTGGAAAAGCTTGTTTCTCTCAGCAACAAAAGAAGCCTAGGCTGACTAGCTCAGAAGCAAATGTCTACATTGAGCATGTCTGAAGTCAAGTGCTATGAGCTCTATCCCAGCCCATTTCATTTGAGGTTTCTTTTAAGCTCCTGGGAGAAACTTAACCCTTGACTCTCACAATGGTAACCCATGCCACTCACAATATTCAAACCTCTCATCCTTTCTGTCGGTTGTGTCCTTAACAAGCTAAAGAATCATACTCTATTTCACCTGCCTTATCAATTACCATCTCCTATTATAAAAGAGAACAAGGTATTTTTCTTTTGTTTTATCCACAACAATAAATTCAAGATATTCTTCTCCACTCCAAATCCTCCATCTCTTGTACTGATTCTTTCTTCATTCCATCTTCCCACTTGCTCTTTTAAAACAAAGATGTTGATAATCAAGGCAATGGTTTTATTTCTTTTACCTTCACAGTTGACACCATCTGGCTGAAGCTGATACCCAACAAAGCAGGAGCAGACATAACTGGATCCTGTGTCTCTGCACTGCTGAGAGCAGGGACCACCACCTAATTGGACATTTAAGAAGTTTTATAAAATTAAGAGGCTTTTCATAGGAACTGATACAAACCATTGATTTATAGGAAGCCTGCTGATTTATTTAGAAAAGCAGGTAACTAAACATACACACATATAGCAGAAGGAAAGGGCTAAACACTGAAAGAAGTGTTTGTGATCACTGAATTCTTTTTGCTCTGAAATTGAATACAAGATGAGAGTAAATTAAGGAGTCGCTCATAGCCCATCATTGTTAGGAGCTGAAGAGAAAATGCTGATGAGCTCAGACACCTCCTCAAGTTTTGTCTGGGAAGTTAAAACTTTGTGTGGTGATTACTGTAAAATAAAGAAGACAAGATGCACGACCATAAGCTAATGAAACATTTTCACTATTAGCTACATTAGGCTTTCTTCTTAGGCCATCATTATTAGGACCATACTCATGAATTAGCCACAGCATGTGCTCTTTTCCTACCCATCAGTCAGGAAACTTGAAAGCGAAAAGAGAGTATTGTGGGTGACAAAGGCTTCACAGAACCCATGAGAACCAAGCTGTAATACTGGGGTACAAAGGACCTAGTGGGATATGTGCAGGACTCACAAAGGATGTTAAAGAGAACTGAGGCTATTCTGGCAGACAGAAGGAGAGGATACTGTAGGAAATTTACATAAAATTTGGCTCACTGTTAAGAAAACTTACCTTTTCAGTAATAAATTAATAACATTTCATATTCTCACAATAGAGAAAAGGTTATATACTTCCAACTACTTGTTGTGAGAGTATTGATAGTACAAACAGAACCAGTCTTCTTCAGTTTTTCAGAATGGCTGGACAGGCATTAAACAAAGGGTTTGAGATAAGTGGAATTAATGTCAGCAAATGCAGCTCTAATAGTTTAAACTTTTGAGTAAATGAAAAAAATTTTTTTAAGTGCAACAACTTCTAACGAGGACAAGGGCCATTAAAGCACCACAGAAATTTAGGTTTGTACACAGTACCGGCAAGGGCTGTGACATTAGAAGGAACCTTAATCTTGTGGTTGAGATGGACAGCTACCACTTTCTGAACCTCTGCTAATACTGTGAGCTTGTCAGCCACAGTAAAACCTATCATGAAGGTGTTGGAAGAACAGAATTAATTTCCTTGAATACCATGAAGGTGCTCCAAAACAAACTGCTGGAAGTTCCACTGCCTAGGAAATTTAAGTTTCCCCTGGTGAAGTTCGGAAACATCACAAGTAGTTTTGGCATGCCAAGTTTATCAGAAAATATACAGTAGCCAGAAACTCTAATTTGTAACTAGTCACACCAATCCATCTCTTGCAGGCAAGTGATTAACTGACAAATTCAACAACTGATTACATAAAGAAGTAATGTTAGGAAATATCTAACATATTTTTCTATGTCATCTCTTGTACTTAGCAGCTGGAGACAAGGAGCCAGCTGGAGACAGTGTTGGCTCTGACTAGCTAGTGACCTAGCAGAAATTTCCATCTTCTCTAGAGTGTAATAGCTATACAATATGTAGCACAGTAAATCACCTCTCAACTGGAATATAAGTCTTTGAAATGTATTTTATCCTAAGTACATTACTTAGTTCTGAAATTCTTGTAGAAAATAATAAATCACTGCTGTTTTAAGTTTATAGACATGTAAAACATCTGTGACAAGCAATAAATCAAAATACTTAGAACAATATCCCAATAACACATTCTTCCTCTATGGGAGACAATGCCTCCCTTGTATTTAAGAACTGTTGAGGCATCGCATAATGGCCTACTGTTTCTTAGAAAGGATCTTCATTCTGCTATTTTTACCCATAACTAGTCATGGCAAAAGGTTTTGGCTAATCTCTAGATCTCAGTTTGCTTCACTTTTATCCAAGGCAATCACAAAAGAGCTGGCGAACATGACTAGTCACCTGACTTACCTCTGCAGCCATCATGCAGATAAGGATCTTCTTGGTCTAGTTCCTCCTTTGAAATTTCAACTAAAAAGAGGAGAGATAGACATTAGAGGAGAAAGCACTCTTCTTCTCACAGTAAAAAGCTGCCTTCTTGGGATGGGACTCAGACCAGGGTTTTGGATAAACCAGGACAAAATTAAAGAGCATTATTTACATGTTTTACAGCTATTTCGTACTTAAATTTGATATTCAAATGCACATGACCATGGGGCATTTTCTGTCTGATTCAATATGAAAGTCATGCTGTGATCATAAGATTACATATGGGGTGAGATTTTCAAATGCAGGTTCTTGGCATTAGGCTTTTAACCAGAGCTTTAGCCTCATTTTCATAAGGCATGCTGTTGAGGCATGCTTGGCTTCCATGGACCTTATAGTAGCTTTGGGTACTCACAGTTTTAATGAAAATCAGATTAACCTCAGTAATTTATTTAGACTTCATTCCAAAAAGAACTCCACACCCAACTTCTCGGCACCTACTTATGCCATTCTTTCAAGTGTACTTCATATACCTTAACGCAGAGGTTTTTTTGGTGGTATTTCTCCTACGTGCATGTGTCCTGAGAGGTCTTTCTCTCCACACAGAGGACGTAAAAGGGCAGAACGCATCCTAATACCTGAACGCATTGCTTGCCCAAAGGACTAGCTAATGGGCTTACTCCAATCCTGCCACTATGAATGCAGGGGGAAGGGTGGGCTGGTAGTGAGATGTGTAAACACAATCCCAAAATACTCTAGTTATTGAATAGGAAGCTTACTCTCATTTCAGTGATTGTCCACAAGCCTATTAAACCAGTGGTCACTTACAAGCAAATAACACATCATGGATGTGAAAGCAAGTTTTTTTGTGCAGTGGCACAAGGCTGGTTCACTGAGCCCTCAAGCCATTTTGGTTATGCAGAAACTAATGAAATCCGTTTGCCCAAGTCTGGTCTGATTTTGTAGAGGTCCCTGGGAACGGAATACCAAAGATCACTCTTTAAGTAATTTTAAAAGAGTCAGCTTCCTTACCCACTGCAGCAGAATGCCTTGCATGCCTTGCTATTGGACAACACAAACGTAAGGTGCTAGTCCAAGAGGCTGCCTTACAAAATGGAGACTGATCTCCCCTTCCTGAGTAACAAAGGTATCTATTCATGTGGCTCACTCTGTCTTTCCACAGGCAATTCTTATTGTTGATAGGGATATTTGACATATGTTCAACCACCTGCTTCTTTTTTTAGTTTAACTCTAAGAATACTGTCCTCCTTTGTTTTTTGACACAGACCCATCTTTGCAACACATAATTGCATAGTGCATTATTATGGCACACATAATAACCATACTAACCACATGCATAATGGTTACTATGTGTGCCATTTGCCCACAGGGTAAGTGGGGAGAGCCTGTACATAGTTTCAGGTCTGTCTGCTAAGTGACAAATGCAAAAGAAACCCCAGACTGAGGTCTGTAAGGGTCACTATGTCCATGTTCATTCCCTACAGCTCTGCAGACGAGGCATGGAGGAAGGTGTCGGGAGCTGCTGCCATCTAGATGTCCCTCTCTTTTGATAATGTCAAAAGAGAGGCAGATATCATGTTTCCTGTAAATGTTCAGTTCTCACAGCAGTCCAGGCATTTCAAACACCCCCAGTTTGTGGGCATTTGCCTCGCACACAAAAGGCAACGTTCCAATTCTGCCAAGCTGGCAAAGGCTGCCGGCTTTTAAATCCCATTAAAAGAGTCAGTTGTCAATTTTCTTTTTGATTAGGAAATTAACAGTGGGAAAAATGCTATTAAAAATTAATAACTTATGCTTGCTTTCAGAGAGAAGATCATTAGTGGCCAAAATAATCTGTCTTCTAGTTAAGTTCAGACACCAGGACCTGAGTGACCACTTTTCAGCTCTTTTAGCCTCCTGTGGTGTGTGTTTCAGCTACCACTAGCCAAAAAAAATAAGCTCCAAAACATGCAGCATTAAATTACTCAGAGATCTCAAGTTAGAGGAATTCCAGCAGGAATAAAGTACAAGCACTCCTTGTACTCCATATAATTTTGTCTCACTCTTATAATTTGCAACATAAAATACCTTGCTCCTTTTTAGGAGCATCATCGCTAATGGACACATCAATGCCTTCATGGCTTTTCACACAGC
>JANIJG010008150.1:0-19817 GCA_024611175.1 Megaceryle torquata | reverse complement strand
TCTGGACCCGCTCCAGCACCTCAAGATCCTTCTTGAAGTGAGGGGCCCAGAACTGCACACAGTACTCCAGGCAAGGCCTCACCACTGCCCAGTACAGGGGGAGAATTACAGCCCTAGTCCTGCTGGCCACACTATTCCTGATACAAGCCAAGATGCCAGTGGCCTTCTGTGGTGCCTGGGCACACTGCTGACTCACATTCAGCCAGCTGTCAACCAGCACTCCCAAGTCCCTCTCTGCCAGGCCACTCTCCAGACACTCATTCCCTGGTCTGTAAGGCTGCAGGGGGTTATTGTGACCAAAGTGCAGGACCCTGCATTTGGTCTTGTTAAACCTCATATTATTGGCCTCAGCTCATCGACTCAACCAGCAAAGGGTGCACCTGTCCAAGCCATGGGCTGCCAGCTTTTCCAGAATGCTGTGGGAGACGGTGTCAAAGGCTTTGCTGAAGTCTAGGTAGACCACATCAACAGCCTTCATCACCCCTCATCTACCAGACAGGTCACCCAGTCATAGAATTAAATCAAATTGGTCAGGCAGGACCTTCCTTTCCCAATCCCACACTGGCTGGGCCTGAGGCCCTGGCTGTCTTATACATGCCGACTGACTGCACTCAGAATGATCTGCTCCATAACCTTGCCAGCCACCAACGTCAGGCTGACAGGCCTATAGTTTTCTGGATTCTCCTTCCAGCCCTTCTTGTGGATGGGCATCACACTGGCCCAACTCCAGTCATCTGGGACCTCCCAAGTTAGCCAGGACAGGTGATAAATCATGGAGAGCAGCTTAGCCAGCTCTTGTGCCAGTTCCCTAAGCACCCTAGGATGAATCCCATCTGGACCCATAGACTTGTTAGGATCTAAGTGGTACAGCAGGTCACTAACTACTTCCTCCTGTATTACAGGAGGGATATTCTGCTCCCCGTCCCCACCTACCAACTCAGGAGCTCAGTTGCCCTGAGGATAGTTAGGCTTTTTGTTAAAGACTGAGGCAAAGAAGGTGTTGAGCACCTTGACTTTCATTACTATGTTCCCCCCTTCATCCAGTAAGGAATGGAGATTTTCCCTGGCCCTCCTTTTGTTATTAATGTATTTATAAAACCACTTTTTATTATCCTTGCCAGAATTGGCCAGATTAAGTTCCAGCTGAGCCTTTGCATCTCTAATTCTCTTTCTACATGACCTTGCAATGTCCTTTAACACTTCCTGGTTCACCTGCCCCTTCTTCCAAAGCTGATACACATTTTTATTTTTTTTTTTCCCCTCTTCCCACCAAGTTCTTGCAAAAGCTCCTTGCTCAACCAGGCTGGTCTTCTATCCAGCCAGCTCATTTTTCGGCATGTAGAGACAACCCGCTCCTGCGCCTTCATAATTTCATTCTTAAAGTAAGCCCAGCCTTCTCGGGCCCCTTTGCTTTTGAGGGCTGCTTCCCAAGGGACCCTCCAAACCAGTGTCCTGAGGAGACCAAAGTCAGCCCTCTGGAAGTCCAAGGTAGAGTCTTTACTGATGGCCCTCTTAACCTCACCACACATTGAAAATTCTATCATATCATGGTCGCTGTGGCCCAGACAACCTCCAACCACCACATCTTCCACCAGCCCTTCCCTGTTTGTAAAGAATAGGTCTAGCAGGGCACTACCCCTGGTAGGCTCACTTACCAGATGCAACAGGAAGTTGTCATCCACACATTCCAGAAACCTCCTGGACTTCCCCCTTTCTGACATGTTATACTTCCTGCCAACATCTGGTAAGGTGAAGTCTCCCACGAGAACAAGGGCTAGTGAAGACGAGACATCTCCAAGTTGTTGAAAGAATATCTCATCAGTGTCTTTATCCTGGCCAGGGGGTCTGTAGCAGACTCCCACCAGAATATCAGCCTCATTGGCCTTCCCCTTTACCCATAGGCTTTCCCCCTTGGTGTGTCTAACGTTGAATTCAAGACAGTCAAAACACTCCTTAACACATAACGCTACCCCTCCACCTCTCTTTCTGTCTATCCTTTCAAAAGAGCCTGTAGCCATCTACTGCAGCACTCCAACCATGCGAATCATCCCACCACATTTCCACAATAGCAATTATATCCTGGTTTCCGTGGTGCACAATAGCTTCTAATTCCTTCTGTTTATTGCCCATGCTACGGGCAGTAGCATACATGCACTTGATCTGAGGTACAGATATCGCCTCCAACACTGGTACAATCACTAGAGCTGCTGCAATGACAAAGCAAAGCAAGGAGCTGGAGACTATATTTATAGAACCTGATTTTTTGCGCATGAGCTTGAGCTCTGTCTGCTTATCATATGACCAAAAAAGAACTACCAGCTTATTATTCATACTCTTTGCACATACACCAAACCCATAGCTTGCGTGCATGGATTTTGCTTTGGTTGTCACCTGGGTTTGAAAGTGAACAGAGAAGATGCGTATCTTCAGGAACAGCACATGCAGGTAGCTATTTTGAAGAACTGGCTTTTATTCTTATGTGACGACTGGAAGAACCTTTCATGTTACCTCTAAAGATATTCTGAATGTGACTCTCCTGATGCAAAAGTGCAATAGCCATAACCAAAGTCAAGAGAAGTAATGTGAACATATGAAGCGTGATGGTTTTTTTTACAGCTTTTAGTGTTACAAGTCAAAGTATTAACAAACTTGGGTGCCCAGAAATAACAGACTTTTGGCACTAATTTCTTCTAAGTTCTTCCTTGCTCCATGTAGTGTGTCAAACACTGTGCTGTACTATGTGATAAATAGTATGAAATACATCCGTAAGACAGTTAATAAGCCCATCTTCTATAAGTTTTGGCCACTTAATAAAAACAAGAGCAGCTACAGCTCCAGACTATACATTCATGTGAGCAAAGGCAGGAGAAGCACTTAAAACATTATTTTTACAGTCCTTTCCCCTCCCACTTTTGCATAAGCCAGCCCCACCAGAACAAGAACCTGTAGAGATCAGCTCTCTGTAGCTAAACTCATGATGAAATCTTCTACTGGTGTACTAATAACTATTAAAATACAGAAAGGCATTCTCCACTATGGCTACTGCAGACTTGTCACTGGCTTTAAAATTTTATATCAAAAAGCACTACAGAAAGCAGCTGCTTTTCACTAGTAAAAAGAGTATGCAGCCATACCTTTCTACATCAAAATCCTCCCCCAGTAATCTATGTTCTTCAAGCTTTCCCTCTCCCTCAGGGTGCTGTTATGATGCCCTGTGTGTACAGATGCACTGCAGATAGCATGAGAGTTTCTGGGCTGCCCCCTGGCAAACTACCAGGGCAGAACCATTTCCTCTTCACTGACTCCAAGGATCTGAGGTAGAACCCATTTTGCAAGAACTAAGATTGGGCTGTAAATTCTGTCCCTGGTAGATTATGGGTAAGGAAGGAGATTAAGAAAGAGCAGCATTTAATATACAAAATCTTGGGACACATGACAGATGAAGGTGGCAACTCTGGTTCAAGACCTAAATGTCTGGAAGTCTTAACCACAAGTGGATATTTGCACTACATATGTTCCATTAATGAAGACCAGTATTTGAACCACACACACACTTGTCACTGGTTTAATCCATAGAAAGAGCCAAACTTCTTCCACCCTCCATACACTGCAATATATATATATGCAATATATGCCATTCCAAAAATATGGATTTAAGACCCAAGAGATCTAGAATCCTGATAATGATTAATATTTGCTATGAAAAGCAATTCCAGGTTCAGGTTTTAAGATGTGCTAGAGATCTAAAATGACCAAATAAAGACGAGAGAAGACAGATCATCATGAAAACATTTATTGGCATTCTAACAGTTCACGATGAAATTATCAGCATTTTACAGTAGTATCTAAAGCAGTATATACAGAGCCTAGCCAAAATCATTTGGTACTTAATAGTAAAATGTCTTCAGTTTAAGGTGTTAAATTTGAATCATAAAATACAAACATTCTTTCTATGAGAAGCTGCTAGAGCTAAAGCTTACCCCTTCCAGTGCTGAGCAGTTACACTGTAATATGCCCAGGTAGTTGTAAGAATGTTATGGCCTTCACATTTATTTTAACTCAGGTGATCTGCAACTGTAGTTACTATAAATTATCACCAACTCTAATGGAATGAAGTATCTAAACACTTAATAGGAATGCTTTGGGCTCAAATTCAGTCAACAGTATCTCTTTGAACTAAATGCATACCACATTTAAAGATACTTCTACAGGTTTAATAGAAAAGTAAATTAATCTTAAATTTGGGACTTTGGAATTAAAATCCTAAATTAAGATGGAAAAATTAGCAGAGGGAGGGAGCTTGGAACAGGGGATATTATATATTTTTAATTATTTACAAAGCAGGACAGCCTGACTTTGACAAAGCAGCCAGTTGATAGGAAAGTAAAATTCAATAATTGTTGTTTGTCTTCAATATTAGATGAATGTGAGTTGCTGTTGCCCTTAAAGTACTTGAACACTTAAGTATCCAATTATCCAGGACATTAGCTAAATGCTCTGAAGCCATAATTACCAGGTTATCATTACAAACACTTTCAAAAAGAAACCTTAATAGGAAAAAATAAGAAGTTCCGAGTTCAGCTGCAACAACATTTGACTGTACCTGTAATGCAGAACTCTTCTGTAATAAGATACGCACCCAAGATTCAGGTGTTTGAGCTTCTGAAGGCTGCTAATCTGTGTAGGCAGCTCCTCAATCTGGTTGTTGAAAAAGTTGAGCACTTCTATGTTTCTCAGGTCTGCGATGTTTGCTGGCACAGCTGTGGGAATGTTTTCACAGTGAGAGATGGCAGTTAGAGCAAGCTACCGAGACTATAGGTGCTCTACCAGCACCCTTCTTTCGCTCTGCTTGTACAGTGGCTGACAGTAGAAATGGCAACTAACTGCTACTGCAATAAAAACACAGTTTCTATCAAAAAAGCCTCCTGTTTGGAATCCCTTCTCATGGCTGAGAGCAGTCACTTCATACTTTTCAGAAAATTACTACCAGTACTGTGAGATATTTTGACTAACAAAGACCATTGCCGAGAGAGAGACAAGGACAACAAATGCTCTGGGGCTGACAAAGAGAAGCTGAGTCCTCTGAGTTCATCTAGTGCACACAGGTCTCAGGAGACCAGAGCCCAGAGACCTGGGTCATTTCATTATGCGAGTAGAAAAATGAATGATAAAAGTAGTTCAGCTAAGACAACAGTTTTATTAACAAACAATAATTTTTAGCAATACCCCATTCTCTTACTGCTTAATTAATCTAGTATCCAAGTTCTTGTCTAAGATGCAACAAAATTTACAAAGATTTAAGTTCAGCCGAGTCCATTTTCAGTTACCTCCCATGAGTGAATAAACTGACTGATCAATACACATACATGGCTACACTAGATTACCAACCAATCAATACCTTGTTATTATCTAAACACATGAAAAATAAGGCAGAAGCACAGTATGAATATACCTGTGCACAAGAGGTTAAAAAAAAACCTATGCAGATTTGCAACTTTTCCCTCTTAAACTTAATGAGATTTAAGCAAACAGGTGAGGCTGGCAAAAAAACCCAAAAGAGGTTGACAAATGCCCTGCACTGAAGCCTGCACCTGGGCTCCATATTCGCCTTGGTGCAGTCTCAAATGTGACTGCATCAGGAACCCAGAGAGAGCACATCTAAATAATTAGAAGGTTTTATGAAGCCATGATTTTCTTTTATTTGTTGGTATGAGGCAATCTCAGTCTTAAAATGGAGTCAATAATGTTTACAAAGCAGAACATTATAGTATGTCACATTTACTAGATTATAAGCCTAATTACATTGTGAACAATAATAGGATCCCTAACAAACACTAATTACACTACATAAAATATTACTGTTAAGGGTCATAGTCATTGCAGGAGATTTTTAGCAGACTTTTTTTATGAAGTCATTAAGGCAAATCTGAACATTCAAAAACCCTGCCTTTGTGGTATTTTCCAACTGGTCCATGTGTATATGTCACTCACTGATGGCAAGAATTACGTGCCTTCAGAAAGTACAGGGTAATGGGATACTACTACTGTTTGAAATTATTCCCTAACAGAAGTTAACTGAGGATTTTAATTGACATAATTCAGCTGTTTCCAGCCTCAATATTTCACCGGGACAGTAATTACCAGTATTAAAATATTTTCCTTTCACAGATCAGACTTTATAATTTGACTTTGATGAGATGCAGTAGACTAGCAAACTACGTTTCTGCTCTTCTCAAAAAGTGAGAACACTGGTGAGGTGTTTGGAGGACATGTCTTATGAGGAGCGGCTGAGGGAACTGGGGTTGTTTAGCCTGGAGGAGGCTGAGGGGAAATCTTACCACTCTCTACAGCTACCTGAAAGGAGGTTGTAGCGAGGTGGGGTTGGTCTCTTCTCCCACGTAAATAGTGATAAGACAATAAGTAATGGTCTTAAGTTGTGCCGGGGAAGTTTAAATTACACATTAGGAAAAATTTCATACTTAAAGTCACTGGGCACTGGAACAGACTGCCCAGGGAGGTGGTGGAGTCAACATCCCTGGAGGTGTTCAAAAAATGTGCAGATATGGTACTTCAAGACATGGTTTAGTGGTTATAATAACATTAGATAGATGGCTGTACTTGATGATCTTGGATATCTTTTCCAAACTCAGTTATTCTGTTATTATCCAAGACACTGAAGTTCTCAAAGCCAACTAAAAAAGCACAACTTACACCAATAACAATAGTATCACTACAAAAACCAAAAGCTCCCCCGAAATTTTTGATCTTGCTGTGAGGCCTGGCTACAGAAACTGTCAGACTACAATTTGTTAGTACTACCCTCATTCAGGGAAACCCAACAATACCTTCTTTGCCTTTTGGTTAAATCAGCGTTGGTTACCAGGTTAGTCTGTCCTATTCACAGTGGATTAGTTACCTAATGACCTCCTGCATCATGGATTAGTAGCAAAACTCTTCTGCACCTTGTCAGACCACATGATGGGGACAACTACCCTCTAAGCAACCTAAGAGAGTCCAAACAATAAGTAATCAAAACAAAGCAAAGCAATCAGTAAGTGACATCAAAGCAAAGAGCTGCACCCAGTTACTGAGCTACCTTGAACTAGCAACACTCATTTAGCATGTGTCTTTTCAAATACCTGTCCAGCTTGTTTTCTCCCTTAAGAATAAATGAATTAAGCTTGTATCTCACTTATGACTTGAGCTAGGAGATGGTCAAGAGAGGAAGAATCACTTCAAGGAAGAAGGTGAACAGTCAAATTAATTTAAAAAACAACAAAGTCACCCAAAAACCAACAAATATGCAACTATTGAGAAAAAGATGACACCTAGACACGAAGACAGGAAGAAAGTGGGAGAATGGCTTCCAGAGATTTGTTCATAAAGACTACACTTGCACTAAAGATCACAGCATCAAAAAGAACCCTCGTTGCAATGGGTTACTACACAGTTGAAGAGTCTCAAGTTCTACCTGTTCATCCCACTTGCAAACATGGGTCAAAACCACAACTTCCATTGTCTCATTTATCAGAGATTTTTAATATGGTTTCCTTTTGTCAGGGCAGAGGTCTAAGTGTCCCTAGGGAACAACAGAAGCTGTGTCCTTGCACACTGTCTACTAAGTTTCTGATATCTGTATTATTCCCACATACTGTATTTCATGTTGTGAATACTTTATATCGTTATTTTCTTCAAACCATAGTAAAAGCTGCATGGGTAAGCAGGCTGAGATGAGAAAAAGGCTCAAAAATTAGCCAAGGATTTGAATGAAATACTTTGTATCTCAGCCTGTTAAATCACAACAAGAAGCCCCAGTCTGCAATCATGTTTTTCGGTTTGCATGGAAGGGCTAGAGGTATTTCATGAAGAAGAAAACCAGAAGAGTAGGTCAAGACCAGGCTTGTGGTAGAGAGAAGACTTTTTCCTGTAACAGCTTATTTTCTGGTTCAACAATTCAGATTCATCCGTAATGTGAATGAATGCTCTCTTGGATTCAAAGAAAAACAGAAAATCAGAATTAACTCCTGTAGTGAACTGCACAAGCTCAAAGTACCTTTGGGTCTACAGCTCAGCAGTGGTCAAGCAAGGCTGACGTATATAACATCAACGCACGTAACGTTCTCTGTTCTGAACTTTACATGACTACGTGTCCTGACTACCAACTCACTGTTACGTTGCAGAACTCTTCCCAGATACGTAGCAGACTGCCAAATGCCAAGAAATTCATGTTCTGGCAATACCTAATTCCACTTGAGCCACCTTCTCATGATGAGCTGTGAGAGTGAACTGTCAGCATCCTGGTTCCTTTCACCCACATATTTACAGTATGATCCACAGTGTCTTAACAACTCTTCTAAGACCATCTGCTGCCCAGTGCCATTAACAACTCCTCCTCAGCAAACGCTAGTAAAATCTGGCAGTCCAATGCCTTTGCATTCCCCTGTGTGAAGCTTCAGTCACATCATGAATCCTCATTCATATTAAGCCTCACTTCAGAAGACCAGGAACAGCTTCATTCCCCTTGTTCAACACTGGAAATTGCATACACTGATTCCTTATGACAGCTATAGACTTCACCTTCATTTCAAGAGCTTGGCTGAGAGCAAGAGAGAGGGTCTACAGCCTACATGCTAAGGAATAAGAGGACTTCCTTTCTGCTCCTAGAAATAAGGTTTGGTAAATTCTTATACTTCAAAGCACTTGAAAACAGATAGGCTCTTTTTTGCCCTGAAGCTAGTGACAATTCTTTAAGCACTAACACATTCTCATCAGAGCAGCCTTCACTCAAGGCAAGTTATTACATTTTATTCCTACATAAGCAGCAGCTGTTCTAAAGTTCTGAATAACGTACATGAGGACAATTAAATGCTGCTATTCAATGCCAAAATAACTCCGCATCTAAGTACCCTGGATCTGGACCTTAGTTCTTTCTCCACATCAAGACCCAGAAGCCAGCACTAGACATCTATCTTCACTAGAGGTCTGATGTTGCCCTCTGTTGGAGAACAGATACTGGGTTAGATGGAGCTTTTATCCAAAACAGCTTGTTGCAGAGTAACATGCTAAGAACATTTAAATCAGTTAAAGCAGCTTGGAGTTAAGTGTCTCAGATGTAGTCCTGTCTCATAATGCATGAAGTCAAGTGGTTCTTGCACTACTAAAAAGTGGTGCATTATTTTCCCCTCCACTGACTCTCTTTCGTCATTTGTCAAGGTTTCAGAACAATTCTACTTGTGGTGGCAGGACCCTTCATACAGGTTAAAATGCTTCAAAAAGTCTATTTCTGCAAATGATCTCCAGGGTTATTTCTCCTAAAACTTCTGTTAAGCTGTTTGGTTTGTGCCTGGGAGGTTTTGGTAGCAGGGGAAGGGTCTACTGGTGGCTCTTGTAAGAAGTTTTGAGAAGTTCTACCAGCTCCAATTTGCTGGCTGAGGCTGAGCTAATCAGCACCTCTACAATATCATATTTAAGAGAGAAAAACCTGGGGGTGGGGTGGTGTTGAAAATTCCTTTGTTTGAAGAGCTCTTTGGTTTTGAAGAGAACTGTGACTGGGGATAGAACCATGGGACACCAAGGTCAGTGAGGAAGGAGGTGGGGAGGCACGCTGGAGTAGCCATGCCCCTTCAGTCCCTGGTGAGGTAGCAGGCTGAGCCCCTGCAGCCCCTGGAGAGCAATGGTGGAGAAGAATCCCATCTGCAGCCCACAGAGGGCCTCACACTAAAGCAGGTGCCTGATCCTGAAGGCGGCCATGACTCCAAGGGACCCACATTGGAGCAGTCCATTGCTGGGAAAACCATGCTAGCTGGAGAAGTTTTTGGAGGACTGACTCCTTTGGTAGGGGCACCACATTGCCAGAGAAGGACTGTGAAGAGTTTTCCCCCTGAGGAGGAAGGAGTGTCAGAAACAACATGGAATGGCCTGGGACTCACCACAACCTCCATTCCCTGCCCTCCTGTACCACTGGAGGGAGGGAGGGAAGGAGGTAGCAGAGCTGGGCCCAGGAAGAAGAGAGAGGTGTGGGGGAAGCTGTATGTAAGATCCGGTTGTATTTCCCACTGTCCTACTCCGATTCAATTGATAAACTGGTGGTGGTGGTGTTTAAATTAAATTGATTTTGTTTCCCCCAAGTTGAGTCTGTCTTTTGCCCGTGGCCTAGCTGGTGACTGAGCCCTCTCTGTCCCTTTTCTAAACACTCCAGCCTTTTGTTGTATTTTCTCCTCCCCATCCCACCGGAGGGGGTAGGAGTGAGCAAGCAGCTGCCTGGTGCTTTGTTGCTGGCTGGGCTCAAACCACAATAGAAGAACAGGAAAACAACAGGAATCCTCACAACTTTAAAAGTAAACAAAACACAGGCATTTGCAAGATTAAGTCTCCATTTGCTTTTCATCCAAATATTGAAATCTAGGCTTTTTAAAATTTATTTAGTAGGGATTCATTAAACCAAATGTTTCTGAAGATACTTTAATAAAAAATGATATATATATCAAAATTTCCTTTACAATTTAAAACTAAAAAATAAAACATTTTAGACAAGGAAGCTCAGATGAAAAACATGACAAGTCAATAAATTACTCAACCAGACAAGTGAAATGCTTTAGCAAAAACGTTAAGTCTCCATGAGAGGAACACATTGTACAGAAACTGAGTTAAAATATAAATTAACTGAAACATTTAACACTGATGTTAAAAATAAACAGTGTCCCACTGCTGCCTGGAAAATGGTATCTGTGATACCTGCCTGTTTGTAAAACTGTACATGAGTAAGCTACGACCTCTTCAAGAAGTGATTCGAAGGCTACAGAAACTCTCCCACTGAATTCAATGGGCTTCGCATCAGACATCAAGTGAAATAAGAAATTTAATGATTTAAACTATGATTAGTTTTTTTGGTGTTCACATCTTCAGAAACTTAAACCTGCGGGACGTGGGTTTTTTCCCCAAAATGTTTCTTTAGTTAATGAAGTAATTTTGCAGTATCTAGGTACATGATGTTCAGTATTCTAAACCTTTACAGGTTCTCAGGGATTATTTATCCAGAAGAGCTATTAAAATATCACCACTTTTCAGAGAACAGACTATAACACTATGCCAGTTTCCCATTAAATTGTTCCACTTAAAAGCTGGTCATGAGCTATACACAGCAAAAAAGAACTTAATACAGACCTTTCAGAGCTCTATCAGTCCCACTGTAGATCCCAGGTAAAGCATTCTTGCCAAGAGCAAGAATCTACTTCTTAAGTCTAAAGTAAAACCTGTGGGTTATACAATAAAATAAAGCGAGTTCTGCACCCTGTTGCTAATCCAGTTATTGTCAACAGGAACTTTTCACGAGTAAGGATCTCTTAAGAGTAAAGGTCATAAAGACACACGAAACATTACTCAAATTTCATGGTGGAGGAGGAATTTAGACTACTAAATATATAATGCATTCTGTGCATCCAATATAACTGTACTCACAGAGCTAGAGTCATGTTTAGATTAATTTGACAAGGATTCTGTTATATTAAGAGAGAAGCAATCAGCTTCACCAAAATGAAAGAGGAATTAGCAGAGGGAGAACACAACACTTCTCATTTTAAATATTCATAGCCATGCTGATACCACACTTGGCAGTTAACTGGAGAGAATCTTGATCCCAAGTGAAGCATACAGCACTTAATTTACACGTTATGTAGTTTAAATTTCCCCTTTTGCCCTCCTTCCACACTTTTCCAAAGATGGATACTAACTTTCCTCACACTGAAAACATTAAAACCAAACTTATCTCCTTAATCTTCCATTCTTTCCAGAAACCAGCAGACATCTTTTTTGCAATTATCCACAGAACCACTGCAGTTATGAAAATGTTCTTATGAACATGTTTAAATTATACTATAGCTCACTGATGTGCTACTGTGCTAACAAAGCAATTTATCTGTAAACACGTTTTAATTTAGAAGTCAGAGACTGAGGAGAAGTGCTGCGAGTACAAGAAAGGCTGAGAAGAGAATGGGAATCAAGTGACATCTAGTGAAGACAACGGATAAATTTGCTCTCTGCTGAGAAGAAAGCTTAAGATGCACTTGAGAGTTTGGAGACAAGTACTAGAAACCAGGGGCCAAGGTCAGGAAGGGATTAATAGGCTGAAAAATAAATCACTTAAGAGCAAAGATCTGAAACCACACCAAAATAACTCAAAAAAATATTTTTTTTTTTAGCGCTTCATTACAGCAGTACAGAACAGTACCATTCAAATGAGGATGAGTATAAAAGCGTGGATATAAAAATGCCTCTTCATTTCTACAAATATTTTTAAAGACGACAGAGTTACTAGCCAAGCGTTTTGAATTGGTGTGACATGCAAATACTGTAGTGGAGCACAACAGTTTCAGCTTCAATAATTGTTTTGTGAGGAGTGCACAGTTCATTCAAGATGCTTTGCTATTTTATTTTTATGTCAGGAGGAAAAAAAAAGTGGTACACCATACAAAAAAGAATATAGGCTATACCCACTTGTTACAGGTCGGATATGGGTTGATATTTCAATAGTAGGGAATGATTAAGAAAAATAACTTCTGCAGAACTAGTGAACTTTAGTTGATAGTGTAAACAGATTTATTTTTAGGCTTCCATCAAATGCAATTGCAAATGGTTTCACTAAATCGCAGTGAGACTCCTTCAGGTGTTTAAATTGTTTAAGCATGGTATTTCCAGAGTTTCACACTACTGCACAGTAGCTGGCTTTAGTTAAGTCAGCTGAAGTTCAGCATGTTTACCTTCCCCTCTCTCAATATTCTCTTTGCTTGGGTATTTAACATGTTTTCTGCAGTTTACAAGAGGGACTAACCAAAGATGCCCTGAACACCAGGTCCTGAACAGATACCCTGGGTTACCCCTCACAGGTCACAGTCACTTCAGCTTCTTACTCAGGAATATCCATCTACTCTTGTGCTTAGCCATGCTTGTTTACAAAATCCTACTTTCACTGTTTCTACAAATAGTTGATCATTTCTGTTCCATTTTATTGGACAGTATTATTAGTTCACACTTTTTAGATCACTGAAATGTTTAAGAAGTCCTGCAGGACTATTTTTCACTGCTGCTTGGATCATCTGACTCTTCCCCCTCCCCATCAGCATCACAGACTGCCACACTGACACCCTTTAGCACATGCACACAGAGGAGGAAGACGCAGTAAAAAGGCCTTCTGCTCAACAGCAAAGTCAGCACGTGTTTACACATGATGTTCTCGCTCCAGCCTTCCGAGTTAGGAATTAAACTCCCTCCTAGTTTGGGCTCCCTATACCCAGTACTTAAAGCCATGTCTCCAAGTCTGCTACAGAGCCCTTCCTGCACCTCTATGTTAGCTCATTCCGGGCTTCAGCTGACTATACATTTCATTTCCAGCTACAGTAGATATTCCTCCTATACAAGAGAAGCCTTGTTACCACAAATTGCCCATCCTTAGATAAAGATCAGTAAATTGTTTCACCCAAAAGGTTATTTCACACTGCAGTATTTTTGACACAGGGCACCAATGGAAAGGGCAAGAGGCCAGATGGGTGAGTGGTCCAAAGGGAAATGCTGTGTCATTATATACCTCAAATCAACACAGTTGATTATGAGAACAAAGAGTACATAGAAAATTCAGTACAAAACCTAGTATACTAAACCAAATCCATCTTCCCCTCAATCTAGACCAAATCTACCTTCTCACCTCTGTCCTTCAATATTAGCAACAAAAAAAATCCCACCTGGCTTGTCAGACAATTTTTTTTAAGATTAGACAAAATTAAGCCTGTTAACGAAGTTCACTAGTGCAACATTCACAAGGTTTGAAAATCCCAACTTCAAAACAGTCTCTACCTGGGAAGAGGATTTCTGACAATTTTACATTACAACTGGTACATACACAGAGAAAGATCATTTATACTGGGCTTCCACACACAAAAAAAATCATCTATTAAGCCACTGGGAGATAAGTGGAGACACAAGAAATGTGTAATAAAAATATCAAACAACACAGACTTAGAAAAAGAAGTTAGTATGTTTGCAGATGCTTTTAATAAGGGAACAAGAGTTTCTGAAGCATTATGTTGTTATAGTTGTAAGGAATAATTTGTATCTAGTGCTGTACTTAGTATGTACACTTACTAATGATGTAAAACTGATCTTGTGGCCATACAACACAAACTTTGACAATTTAATTGATGCATAAATTGGGGTAGTTTCAACATGCCTTCTTTATACCATTACAGCACAAAATTTTCATAAATTCTTCTGCTTCTTTCTTCCAAAACTTCTTAAAAACAAGATTTATATTAAAGCTAAAATGCTTTACCTCATTCGCTTTTTTCTCCTCGGAAAATACTCCAAACCTGTGGTTCTGAAAAGTACAGATGGTATTTAAACTAAATATTTGTGCAGAACTCGGATGTCACAAATTTAGTAAGACATGTATAGGGATCTCCTTTCCCTTCTTTAGGTACTCCTATGCACTGATTGCGTTCATAAAGGTATTTTCCTTTAGAGATCCTTGCACCAGAAACAGGAATTAAAAACAAATCAAAACATGTAAGAAAAATCAAAGTCTTACAGTTAAATTAAAGCACCACTCCCAAGCACAGCTGAGAGGACAGTGTCAGGTAGAAGTCTAGTGCTCTAGACAGAACCCCAGTTTCACTATGCAGATATCTTACTTGTACCATTCTGGAGTCTATCACATCAGTACAACAGTGTGGAATGACTAGAAGGAAGCAGATGCAAAGTAGAGGAGAATACAAGAAGCAACGAAGAGTATATAGGCATCTAGTTCACTCCAGAAGTCAGCAAGTTTGCTATACAAATAACCTGATAACAGGCAAAACACAAAGTATCAGACGACACCCGTGGGAGACACCATCACACACTTCAGCAGTCTGGTGAAGACAAAGCAGCTAGACTAGGAAAGAATTCAGGACACACAGATGCAGTCTTGCCAACTGTCTTTGGACTACCTCCAATACATTTAGGTATACACTACAGTCAGAAAGGTGATTTATTAAGGAGATGCCCTAATAGAAAAATCATACCAAGCATGTTAAATAAAATCAAGGACAGTCAAGCAGGTTAACAGAAACAGAAGGACAAGCTTCTGTGTTGGTCATGTACAGACAGCAAGACAATATAGAAAGAGATGGCAGAACAAAGAAACACTAACTGAGCAGAAAAAAAAAAGGAAAGTTTTGAACTGCTTTGCTGAAAGAAGGCAAAATGCACAAGGATGATAAAGAAAGGGTGACCACGTGGCTGTCAAAGGAACACAGTCAATGAGACATGTTCTGACAGGATCAGAAAGTGAACTCAAAATTCATGGGAGGAAATGGGAACCAGGAGCAAAAAAGCTAATGGATCACCTCACAAAAAGGAAAGGATTGAAGATGAGTACAGGATTACACTTGAGAATCAAGGAAGTAGCAGTGAAAAGAGCAGAGGGAAGTATAGGACAGCAGCTCAGAGGAAAGAGAATGCAACATCAGGTAATACAGGGGAGGTACGAGGGAAAAAATAGTTGTTCCTGATGTCTCATCATTCAGACAAATGTCTGAATAATGGAAAACTGGCTAATAATATTGGACAAGGAATCAGAGCACAAGACCAAGAGGATACAAAAAATTGTCTGGAATAGCACACAACTTTTGAGAACATTTAAAGGCAGTGGAAGAATATGGTGAAGCTGGTAAGCACAGGATCACCTGAGGTTAAGGAGACTTAAGAACAGCAAAAGCTAAGCTGCTGTCCACCACCACCTACCAGGCAGGCTGAATTGCCACCAGAAGTATAATCATCTTTCCAGGAAAGAAACTGCTAAAGCTATTTAAACAGTGACCTCTAATGGAGAAATCCTACAATACCAGTATTTACACTGACAGCAGAAACACCCACAGACTCTAGGTACAACCAGGGAAGTAAAAAAATAGAATCTCCTAGCTTTTAGATTAGGTTATCCAAATTATTACAAAGTCAATTAATCATCTCAGGAAGGTAAGCCAAATAACTGCTACAGTAGTTATAAGTCATCATAAAATTACAGTGTGTCCCAAACATAAGTGAGAATAAAGCATGTCGAGTTGGCAAAGTAACAGTTGCTCACATACTGACAACCAGCACTCATACCTGTTAGCAATACTGAAGTAACTTTTAATATCCATGCCCACCCTGCTTTCCAGTTGCACCTTCCTCTCTGTGCACTCCTGGACTGGCCTACAGTTAGCCTGAGCTTCTGAAAGCTGTTCAAGCATACTTCCTATCCCTGATGTAGTACAGAGATTTTAATTGTCAAACTTCACCAGCATACCAAGTAAGGATATTAAGTGTGACTATCCTAGTATCTTAAATTGTGTAAAACCAGCTTTAAGTAGCTGAAGAAGACATTGTTTGCCTAGCTAGATAAAGTTGAGAGTTTAATGGCTAAACAGTTCACAACAGATGTATGCAAGGAAAAAATAGTCAGATAAGGCATAAGCCACAATATAAATGCTCAGTCTCCTTTAAAATAGAGGGATCCTCTATTGCTGGTTCTCCTTCAGTTATTTAATCCTGGCAATATGCTTCTCCTCTCCATGACATGGGCTCCTTGGATATCCAGTATTCTTCCATTCCCAACCTGTTCCCTGGAACCACAATGAAACCACAAACTCTTGCTGAAGAGGTTTAAACGAAGTAGGACAAAGTTTGACTTCAAAAACTTTTATGACAAATTCCTAAACACAAAACTTCATCAGTTTCATGACAACCCAAACTGCTGGAAACCAAGCACGGCACAACACAACTGGCACAGCCACCCCAACATCAACCACGGAGAAGCAACGTAAGTGGAAGCATGCTGGTTGCGCCCACAAAACAAGCAAATCTACACAAACACTTTCAATTCACTTCCATCTGGCACAGGGCTGTCAGAAAAAGCAAGTGGCCAAGACTGCTGTCAACTTCAAGAGAAGTTAACACTCCACGTGAACTTAAGTGAAGCAGTCTTAAGAAGTGCACAAAACAGTAGAATAGATAGCCAGAGCTGACTCTGACCTCTTAAAGATGTATTTGGAAGAATCCCACAGGATAGGGCTCTAGAAGGTAGGGAAGCCCAAGAAGTTAATAATCTAGCACCACTTCCTTCAAGCTCAAGATCAGTGCATCCCTGTGAGTAGAGGAGGCAGGAGACATGCATGAATTCATTTAGGCAAACCGGACACCCATAAATCCATGGGCACCAAACTGATGCACCCCCAAGTGCTAAGGGAGATGGCTGATGTCACTGCTGTGCCCCTCTCCATCATCTTTGAAAGATCCTTGAGAACCAGTGAGGTGCCTGAGAACTGGAGGAAAGCCAGTGTCACTCCAGTCTTCAGAAAGGGCAAGAAGGAAGACTCGGGAAATTACATGGCAGTCAGCCTCAGGTAGATGAAGGGAGATCAAGATGTTGCCTACATGTACTTCAGCAAGGCTTTTGACACTGAAAGTGTAGGTTAGATGAGTTTGGGACAGAGAGGTGGATTGAGAACTGGCCAAACAACAGAGCTCAGAGGGTTGACATCAGTGGTATAGAGTCTAGTTGGAGGTCTGCATGCAGTGTGTTCCCCAGGGCTCAGTACTGGGTCCAGTCTTGTTCAACATATTCATCAATGACCTGGATGGAGGAACAGAGTGTTTGTTGATTGTACAAAACTGGGAGGAATGGCTGACACACCAGAAGGCTGTGCTGCCATTCAGCTAGACATGTCAGGCTGGAGAGCTGGGTGGAGGGCAACCTAAAGCAGTTCAACAAGGGCAAGTGTGGAGTCCTTCACCTGGGGAGGAATAACCCCATGCACCAGTACAGGTTAGGGGTTGACCTGCTGGAAAGCAGCTCCGTGGAGAAGGATCTGGGAGTCCTGGTGGACAAGTTAACCATGAACCAGCAATATGCCCTTGTGGTCAAGGACAATGGTATCCTGGGGTGCCATTGTCAGAGTGTTGTCAGCAGGTCAGTGGATGTTTTCCTCCTCTACTCTGACCTAGTGAGGCCCCATCTGGAGTACTGTGTCTAGTTCTGGGCTCCCCAGTTCAAGAGACAAGGAACTACTGGAGAGAGTCCAGCTTAGGGTTACAAGGATGACTAAAGGACTGGAACATCTCTTACAAGGAAAAGCTGAGAGACTTGGGGCTGTTTAGCCTGGAGAAGAGAAGACGGAGAGGATCTTATCAGCACTTATCAATATTCAAAGGGTGGGGGTCAAGAGGACGAGGACAGTCTTTTCAGTGGTGCCCAGTGATAGGACAAGGGGCAACAGGCACAAACTGTATATTACAGGAAGTTCCATCTGAACATAAGGAAACAGTTGTTTCCTTTGAGGGTGACGAACCCTTTGAGGGTGACAGGCTGCTCAGAAAGGTTGGGGAATCTCCTTCTCTGGAGAATTTCAAAACCCACCTGGACACGATCCCATACAACCTGATGCAGGTGAACCTGCTTTAGCAGAGGGGTTGGACTAGATCTCCATAGGTCCCTTCCAAACCTTGCCATTCTGTGATTAAGTTAAGAAAAAATACAAATACTCACTTTCTCCCTCTGCTTTCAACTGGATTGTCACGAGACCCTAAAAGGGAATCATTCCAGGTTTGCTACTTATGCAAAAACTGATTCAAGATGACTACAGAATCACAGTTATTTAGCTTCCCCTAGAGTTTTGCATCTGATTTTGGAGCACAGAAAGTTCTCACCAAGCCACAAAGGACAGACTTAACTGTTTGAGAAGTGACCTAGAGCAGAAGCAGCCAGTTCAAGATTCCTCCATTAGCACAGCACCACACAGTTTAAAAGAATCCAGCCTAATATTCTTCAGGAAAATCAATGTGGATTTGAGTACTTCTGATAATGAATGATTTAGACATGTAAGTGCAAAAGCACCACCAGTATGAGTGGCATACTACGAAAAATTATCAAAAACCATGCCACAAAAATATTCTAAGCAGTATACCAAGTAGTATAGTAGTGTGGTCCTCGTACTTGCTAATGAAACTACTTATTTTTAGTAGAGTTTGCTGGCAAAAAAATATGAACTATGTTTACATAAAAATATGCATATCCAGTTTTTACATGTATTTATTCTTCTAGATAGACATATTTACTATAAACAGCAGGAAAAAACCACACAGAACACTCATTTAAATGGCAGAAAAGTAGTAGAAGATGCTAATATGACCTTAGTGTAGCATGTCAAGTGTCACTGCCACCAGCTTCCTAGTCATTTTAAGAACAATCTGCAAAGACAATTAATTACATAGCTTAAAGGATTAGGTCAACAGTGTCAAATATGAGAATAGGAACTTGAAATTTAGCCTTTTAAAAATATGTGCTGTCTATTTAAGTGTCTACATCAACTTGTGAAAGAATAGTAGATTTCAGACTTGCTGAGCTCCTTCTCAGGAAAAGCAGTAGTTTTACCTTCCCTTAAAAGAAACCCAAACATAGCAATTAGAAGGGCTGACAGAATCCCTTGGCTTAGAGAACAGATATCCTTCCAGCCTGCTGATCTAAGAGCTACCTTAGAAGAAAGCAGTAATTACAAGTTGAGATTTAATATAACACAATTTTAAAATAGCAGTAATCCTTAAACCCCTATTTTGAAAACTAAAACTGCTTTAAATAAATGCACTCTGGACTTTTCTTGAGTAGTTGAAGTCAATCTGAACACATCCTCCTTGGACACCACCTATTACCAGCTCTTTTCTCCCCCCCCCCCCCCCCCCCCCCCCCCCACCCACCCCCCCCCCCCCCCCCCCCCACAACCACCCCCCCCCCACACACCCGCCCCGCACACAAC
>JANIJG010008149.1:0-11726 GCA_024611175.1 Megaceryle torquata | reverse complement strand
GGAGAAGGGGGGGGGTTGGGGGGTGGGGGGTTGTCGGGGGTGCCGGTCCCAGACAAAGGGCCGGCGGGGCGCGGACGCACGCGTGCGGCGGGACGGGCCGGCGGAGGCGGGCACCTGCCGAGCCGCCGCAGAGGCCGGGGAGGAGCCGCGGAGAACGGGCGCGGGGGGGGGGGTTTAGCGCCCGCCGGAACGGGGCCTGGAACGAAACGGGACTGGGAAGCGGGATCGCCCCGCAGCGCCCTCGACCGGGGCTACCCGTAGAGGTTTGTCCCGACTGGAGCGGGAGAAGCCGCAACCCCGTCCCCCGAGTCCAGCCCTGGGGCAACCGCGATCCTCCGGGAGACAAAGGCCGGACCCCGGGACCCGGTGCCTCGCTCCGCTCCCCCCCTCCCGCAGCCGCCCCAACCTCCGGGTTACAGCCGGGAGAGCATCCTCCGGTGGTGCCGGCGGGGGGGACTGTTGTCCCGCGGCGTCACCGAGCTCCGCCACTGCGGGGGAGGGGGCTCAGGCCGCGGTCCCGCTCCTCCGTCACCAGGGGACCCCGGTCAGAGCCGGTCCCGGAGACGAGAAGGGGTCGCTCGTCCCAGTCGGCAGCTGTGGCCGGTTCACACACGTGTGCCATGTTTCTGGTACTGCCATGCGTGGGCTCCTGCTCTGTCCATGGGTGCCACGCGTGTTCTCCCTGCCCATCAGTGGCATGTATGTGCTCCCTGCCCACCCAGCAGTGCCACATGTGTGGTCCTGGTCTGTGCATCAGTGTCACACACGGTCCCAGTCCGTCCACTGGTCCCACATGTGTGCTCCCTGGCCAACAGTGCCATGTATGTGCTCCACGCCTTCCCAGCAGTGCCACGTGTGCACTCCCAGTCTGTCCGTAGGTGCCACATGTGTGCTCCCTGTCCATCAGTGACATGTATGTGCTCTGTGCCGACCTGACAGTGCCATTTGTGTGCTCCTGGTCTGTCATTCAATGTCACGCAGGTGGTTGCAGTTTGCCCATCGGTGCCACACGTGTGCTCCCCGTCCATCAGTGCTGTGTGCTCCCTGCCTCTCCATCAGTGCCACACGTGTGATCCCAGTCTGTCCACTGGTGCCGCATGTGTGCTCCCTGCCCAACAGTGCCACGTATGTGCTCCATGCCCACCCAGCAGCACCACATGAATGCTCGTCATCTGTCCATTGATGACATGCATGTGGTCCCAATCTGTCCACTGGTGCCAAACGTGCGCTCCCAGTCTGTCCATCAATGCCACGTGTGTGCTCTGTGCCCACCCAGCAGCACCATGCGTGTGCTCCTGGTCTGTTCCCGGGTGCCACAAGTGCTCCCTGTCTGTCCATCAGTGCCACACACGTGCTGCTGGTGTGTCCATTGGTGCCATCAGTGCCAGCACTCCGTGTCTGTCCATCAGTGCCACGTGTGTGCTCCATGCCCACCTGGCAGTGCCACATGCCCGCTCGATGCCAGCTGGGGCTGTGGCATGGTATTTCCCGACGGCCGTCTGCGTTGTCATCGGCGGCCAGGCCGGAGTGGGGACATAGGAGCAGGAGCCAGAAGCCTGTGGGAACCTGGAAGAGGAATTTGATGTGTCAGGGAGCTGGCCCAGGCGGGTGCTGGAGGTGCAGGGTGTGGTCGTGGCTGAACCAGCCAGGGCATGGGTGGCTGCGGGGAGGTGATGGGGGAAGGTGAGGGCACTTCACTGGATGAAGGGCTGTGTTCCTCGCTGCCCCTTACCCTGTGGCGGCCATGCTGTGCCCATCCCACAGATCCCCAAGGTGGGAGTTGGATGCTGCAGGAGCCGAGCCATGGGGTAGGGTGAAAACAGGGGATGTCTGTGACACTGATGCATTGGCACTAATTATTAAAATAATCTATGCAAATCATGGAGACCCTCTCTGCTCCACTGGATCTCTGGACACCTCTCAAAAATTTCCCAGCATCTCCATCCAGTTTGCACTGGGCCAGATGCGAGTGTTGGAGAGGGACTTATGGAGCGCCCAAGGTCTTCTCCATTTTGTGTTTTCTACCCAAGGGCACATCCTACAGGATGCCTGAGGAACTTGCCAGTGCACCGCAGTAATTTTGCTGACCACCACAGCAAGATGGGCAACTTTTCCAGCCTCAGCTGGCCACAGCAGCTCAACTTTCTAGGGGGCTGCTGTGAGGAGATGTTTGGGGGGTGGAAAAGGCAGAAAACAGAGGGATGATCTGCACAGTTGGGGCTCTCTGGACAGCTTTCTTGCAAAGTCTTTGCAGATGAAGTCATGCTCAGCTCTCAGCCTGCTACAGCCCCATGGAATCCCACCTGCCCAGTGCAAAGAGGTGAGCAGCCAAACTTGGTGTCCAGAAGAAGCTGGCACTGGGGTGGCCACAGGGGTGGGTGGGATTTCCAGTGAGAACTCTATCAACAGCCTTTGGAGGAGGTGTGGTGGCAATTGGCTGTCCAGGAGCATCAGGGAAGCACTCGATGCTGGAGTCCAGATGCTTTGCAGGAGATCTTGAGTGAGGAAGAGAGTAAAAAGACACATGACTTTGGCTGAGGCATTGCTCTACACAGGGGTGGTGCTGCCTTCATCCCCATGGTCAGACCTCCTGGCTGAAGTGATCACTGTTCAAAGTGAGTCCCCCACATTGCAGTTCAACAAGTCAGGAGCCACGTGGAAAGGGAATGTCCTCTTGCACCACCGTAGCCATGGTCAGAAGTGTTCTACCTTAATCAACCCATGTGAAGCTGAGGTAGGAGATTGCATGCTCACTGAACCTGGATATTTTCACATGAACAGCACCAGTTTGAGTTTTATCACACCCAAATCACGGTGACCACCCAACGCTGACTCCATCAGTGCAAAGCAGAGTTCTAAGCATTCTGTTTTCAGAATTATTAATAGACACCCCTCCTCGGAATGAGCAACACTTTGCAGAGTAAGGCGCCAGCTGAAGGACCAGCGTCTGACCCAGAAAAGGGGAAGGAACTGGCAGAGGGGGGCTCAGGGAGGAGTGAGGGGCCGTATGTTGTGGTTGATCCGTCACAGACTCCCTGAGCCTGCTCACAGGCAGCAGTTTGTTTGGGTGGACACATACTCAACAAGGGGTGAGCCAGCTGCTCCAGCCATGGTAGGCATGGCTGATGGAAGGGAAGGACTCCAATGGTCTTCTCCCCAGCAGTGACTGTCCGCTGTAGAAAACTGCTGCAAACTGCAGCATTTCCAGTGAATGACCTTAGTCTGGTGCACAAAGCTCACTGGGCTTGATGGATTTGCTTCCTGGTCCTCTAGATGTGGCGATCTGTGTCCTGCCAGCCGTGCCTTTGACTAGGAACCAGCTGTTCCTCTCGCCTGGCTTCCACCTGGTTTGCTTTGTTTATAGTTCAGTCAAGTATCTTGTCTGCTCTTTGACATCAGCAGCTGAATGTGTCGATGCTTTCTGTTAAGAAGGTTTGAAGGTCCACCTAGAATGCAATCCAGAGGGTCACTCTGGAGGCTGTGGACAGGAGGCTTGCCCAGCTGGGGAAGGCAAGGCCAGCCAATCAAGAACTGTTATCCTTAGCGTGACGAGTTTGGGAACACCATTCACACACAGGCTGAGCATTCAGATCAATATTTTAGGTCCCAACCCAGCATGGATTTGACAAGGGTTTGACTTTCACTGCAATGGACAACCTCATGACATGCTAGATTATGATGCATGATATTGAGGCTACCTTTGTCCTTAAAGATGGGGGGTAGGGGTAGTGGCGATGGTGTGTGGAACTCAAAAGTTCCTCCTCAAAGCTGTTGAGATGCAGTTTATCAGCTGGAACCGAGGGCAGCCCAATGCCAGGTAAGAAGCCATGTACGGCAGCCCAGCAGCAAGTGCTCCACAGATCCCAGCTGGAGAAGGTGCTATGCCAGTGTGGGCCTTCCAGTGTCCCCAGCTACACTGGGTTTGTTGGTCAGCATCTGGATTTGTGTTTGAGTAGGACCCAGACTGGAACCATTTCCCAAATGCCCTCAGTACTGCTGGGTGGGATAAGAGAGCAGCAGGATGGGAATGGGAGGACCAGGCACAGCAGTGGGTGTAGTCTGGTGCCAAGCAGTGCAAAGTGAGCTCAGGAGGCAACAACCATCACTGGCAGCTGGGAGCTTCACTGGGAGAGGACAGAGAGATGTCAAGGTACTTTTGGGATCACCACGGAGGAGGGTTTGGCTTTTGTAACTCAAAAGTCATTCAAAGCCAGGCAGCCAGCATTACCCAAGTGTCTCAACTGCCTCTACAGTCAGCGTGCGATGACGGGCACCTCAGCAACCTCATCCCCATGATTTAAAGGCAGAGCATGGAGTGGTGGAGCTCACTGGAGCTGCCTTATTCTTTTCATCAAACCCAAAGGGAGCCTGCAAGTCTCATACAGTCTGTGTCTGAGACATTCACCCTCCGAGGCTGAATGGGAGAGCTGTGATCCATCAGTGGGAGAGCTGTGATCCCCCAATGGGAGAGCTGTGATCCATCAGTGGGAGAGCTGTGATCCCCCAATGGGAGAGCTGTGATCCACCATCAGGAAAGCTGTGATCCACCAATGGGATGCAGTCAAGAGAAAGGGGAATGATGCCAAATTGTCTTGGGTGAATCATTTCAAGAGAGGTTTGGAGAAGTATAAAGACCCTGGTGAAGCTCCAGCTGCTCTTGGTCATATTTGGATAATTTAGCCTGAAACCAGCACAGAAAGTTTGCTGGGCTGTTCAGGAGAGAGGAGAGTGTCTCACAGAGGTGACTCAACTCATTGATCTCAGCAAAACAAATGCCGAGAGAAGACACATTAGTGGAGAGTCAAGAAAGAGACAGCAGGGTGGGATGTGGACCAAACCCCAGCTCCACCTTGGCACAGGAACAAGAAGGAATAAATGGATGATGTATAAACCCATGCCTGAAATGAGGAGAGGCTGACCGAGCATCAGAGCCACCAGTCTCTACAGGAGTGATCTCAGAGGAGAACTGGGGACAGAGCCTGGCTGCAGCGAGACGGAGCCTGCTCAGGTTAGAGTGACAGGGCGCAGTGTGGCTGCTCTCGCAGCAGGGCACTGGGGATCCCTAAGGTCCCTTTGGGGTCTCTGTCCCCAAAGTGAGAAATCACTTTTAATTCTCCTGTAGTTTTTGATAGCTCTGAACCTAAACAATGAGATTTTTCCAAGTAGAATTTATTCCTGTCTTTAATCAAAACCTAATTTAGATCCAGGTCAGATAATAAGTCAAAGCAGCTAAGGGTAGTCAGCAAGGACCGTGGAGGCTCCTTCTGGAGCCTATTGGATTTCTGTCCATGTCACAGCACCAAGACAGGGCTTGGTGTGGCCTCTGCTCGGGAGAGGCCTGGGAATGACACCAGTGCAGAGCTGGAGGTACAAATCCAACAGGGATTTCTGGAAATAATAGACATTTCTCCCACCTTCTTATTCTGTCACCAGCACGGCTTCAGAGGGCTGGGATCAAACCACGTGGACGCAGAATGGATGTGCTTGGGGGAAGAACCACAGAAGGAGTGCAGGAGCCCGAGCGGTGGTGAGGACTGAAATACCCACCAGCTGCCAGGGCTGTGTGGGAGCCCGGGCCAGGAACAGCCAGGGAGCTGCAGATCAGGACTGAGCTACATTTCCAGAGCTGCGTGGGGAGGGCTGATGGCACCTGCCCACATCCTCTGTGACTGCACATGATGCCACATCTCCTGCAGTTTCAAGATCAGCAAATTCACCCTGCTCTGCTTTTTTTTTTTTTTTTTTTCCATTTTTTATTCAGGAGAAAGAAGAAAAAACCCAAGCAGGAGAGCCCAGATTTCCCGGCTGGGCTGTGCTAGCGCGGTACAAGCTGTCACCAGGCAAGCTGGAGGAGACGGGCTGCCCTCTGCAAGCTGGAGCTCTCATTGTCTCTGTGGCAGAGGACAAGAAGGGAAGTAAAATGAACCAAAAATAGTCTTACAGTTTGGGAAGTGAAACTGTGTTCCTGTGACCTCTCACACTTGTGCTGCTGTGCAGGGCAGGGGGTTGTCTTGCTCCAGAGGACAGTTCTCCTTTCCTCCAGGTGTAACCCATCGGTCCAGGCCCATCTGCTGGGGCTGTCCTGCTCTGGCCCCATCGTCCTCCCATGAAATCCTTGCTACGGGTGCACTCCAGCAGCATCTGCAGCTGCAAACATCTGGATGGGGATTTCCCATGAGCCCATTTATGCTGCTTTGTGGTCAGGGGATTGCTCTGGGCCCTGAGGAATCCCCGCTGCCTCTGTGGGACCTCTGAGCACAGCTGGCATGGGACCAGGGTGGGCAGCTCTGATCCTTTCAGAAGGGAACTGAGAGGTGGGGGTCTGGCCTTTAACTTGAGACCTTTAAATGCTGGTGGTTGAAGGCATCGCTGGCTGGTGGGGAAGGGAGGAGGTGGCAGAGACCTCGTGGCTGGGGCGGGCTCCCTGCTCGTCAGGGCCCCCAGGAGAAGCTGGGTTTAAGTTTTCCGTGTGCTGGTGGGCATGAGGGCCCTTGGAATGATGTTTCTGGGTGGGATTTAATGGACTGAGGCTGAATCCTGGAAACCCAGGTAATTTTTGGAAAGGCTGTCTGGTTTTCAGTCCAGCTCTATCCCGCCTCTGAATACTTTAAACGGTTTGACACAGCTGTTAACTTAGCTGTGGATGCTCATCCATGTGGCTCATCCAACCCCTCCCTGCCCGGCGAGGTGCCCAGCGTGGTCTATGGGTGCTGACCACTGTCATCCTGCTCACGGCCATCCCCAAACAGGCTCCCCAGTGCTGTACATCTCCCAGGGCCTCTTACTGCCAGACCTGGAGAACCTCACAGACAGCATCACCCGGGAGACGCTGAGCACGAGCAGGGCCCGTTACCTGTGAGGGGATGAGAGGCACCGGGGCACTCGGCAGAGCCAGGCTGCTGGCCTGCGGGAGGATGCTTCTTCCATTCAGCGGCCCATCAGACAGTGGCTGGGTGAGCACTGGGGCAATCTCTGTCGGTTTTATCTGGAGGGTGTGTAGTTGGCTTTTTTTTGACAGATTTCCTACAATTTTCTCGAGGCTGTAAAGTCTGGTCCGGTCCCAGAATAAAGTGGATTCTGTGTTGTCCTGGGGCTGAACGGGTTAATTTTTGTGCTTCTCTCCCCAGCTCACTGCGGACTCTGGCTGGGACAGAACATCTGTCTGTTGCTATGGCTGCAGTACACTTGAAGGGGATGACTGGATAATTATTGCAAACATCCATCCTGCCTGATGTGCTCCCGGACCCTCCCTGCCCAGCACAGGACAGCGGCCGCCCTTCCCAGCCCAACTTCAGGCGCGGGGACCCTACCCGGGGATGGCGCGTTGGCAACACCTTTTCATTTGCATAATTAATGAGGCCGAGGCTGCAGGGCTCCTGGGAAATCCGACGCAGAGCAGCAGCGATGAAATGGCACAGAGGGCTCCAGCCTTCCCGGAGGCTCGTTAGAGCTCTGCTCGCTGCTGACACCCCGCTTTGCAGCTACAGGGGAGATGTTCTCCCATTTCCGTTCATTCACCACCCACTTCTACCCGAGCAGATTGCTCGGGGCTCGATCCTGCGGTACCTCCTGCCAGGCGCAGGCCCCAGCCCTGGCTGCTGGTGAGCAGGATCTGGCCGGGGAGGTGATGGGACGCCCACATCCCCTGGTGCCAACCCCAGGGAACGTCCAGAACAAGCAGGGGCCTGGAAAGCTGGAAGGTCCTGGCTGGCAGCGGGGATCTGGTGCTTCCCCAGCTTCTCTGTGCTGGGTGGGCTGCTGCCTGCAGCCATGGCTGCTGCTGGCAGTGCTCCTGGCCTCCCTGCCCGCGCTGCCATCGCCTGCGGCTTGGTGACTTGCTGGATCAAGCTGTGCACACTGCTCACCCCTGCAGTGCCCGGGCACCATCCTGTGCACGCAGCTGCGGTGCCAGCACCGTGATCGGCCGGTTTGTGCCCCAGGGATGAGCACACTGGGGAAGGGTGGGCGGTTGCTCTGCAGGGTGAGCCTCCTCACTGGTCCCCGGTGCCAGCTGCTGCCATGTGATCCACCCAGGATCTCCAGCCTCACCTTGTGACTGCATGTGCTTTCACAGCTGTGCCCATCTCTGTGGACGTGGCATGTCCTGACCCTCTACCTCCCAGCAACTCCTTCTTCAGGAGTCAACCTGCCCCTTAGCCTGCCCCAAACACCCACATTCCCTATATTCCTAGTGTTGCTTCTGTTCTTTTGCCTACTGGCATTTAACCCTGCCCTGGATCTAACCCTAGGGGTGTTCAAAAATCCGGACCCAGACCTTTGTCCTGTGGAGTGTCCCTGTTTCAGCAAGTCCCACCTCTGAACTGGCAGAGAAAGAAAATAATGCAGAAGTTCCCCCTCTGACCAGACACTGCTGTACTCTGCTGAACTATGAACTTCAATGCATCCATTGTACATTTTTTTTCTGTTTATCGCACGTGGTGGGGTAGGAAGTCCAAGTGGAGCTGGGACTACTATCAGCACAGAGCTCTGAAGCCACTGGCCAACAAACAGAATCCATTGCAGCCAGGACCCTCTGCCAGGGCCACATTCACTCCACAGAAGTCGAGGTAGGCTGTGCAGGACAAGGCTGCCCGTTGCTTTTCTCCTTATCGATAACACTGTCTGGAAATAAGATTTTCCTACCGGACTTTGCCTCTGCAGAGCACCCTGCAAGCACTAGCTGGTGCAGAACACTTCCAGAGGCTGAGAACCTCGCTGGAGACTGGTGGCAGGTAGGGACCGGGGCCGGGGCGGTGGGACTCTTCATCAGGCAGTGCTGCCTCTTTAAAGGAGGCAGGAGGATGGCAGGAGAGATCTGCGGGCTGCTCTCAGGTCCTGCTTGATCCTTATCATCCCTACATTTTTGTGTATTATTCAATAAACTCCTTTGCTTGCACAATTTACTTGATTCTCATCTGTATGACTCAGGTGCAAATGATCTGCTCACAGTAGCAAGAGTTGAGCCCCATGGCTACCAAACCTTCAGGAGATATGAATTCTGATGTCATCAGCCTGGCGGGCAGAGCCAAGTGCTTCCCTCTCTGAAGACCTTGCAGAGAGAATGGGGCACATGAGGGTGGCAGGGCAGGTCGGTGACACAGAGGTTCTGCAAAGGGAGCTCCCAGGCTCGGGCAAGACCAGAACCTGCTTGCTAAACCTGTCAGAGGTTGTCAGAGGCTGTCAGAGTTTGGGGGGCTCCTGGAGCCCCTCTTGTCCCTGGAGCTCATCACATCCAGCCCCCGAGGAAGCTCTGGGATCTGCTGTCCTGGGTCGGGTCCTAGCCTCAGGCAGCCAGGTCATGCTGAGTACTCTAGTGGGATGAGCATCTGCCCTGCAGAGCTGGCTGTAGGGAAATTGCAGGTGCTCAGCACCTCTGAAAGCCCAGCCATGGGGAAGCCCAGCTCGTCTTGGAGGTATCTCCCCTCTAGGTGCAGGTGTTTGGAGGTGACTTGCCTGAAAACACACCGGGCATCTGTGAGCTGCGGGTCTTCAGGAGGATCCAGGCAGGAGGATTGCTGTGGTGGGTGGAAAGACAATGCCACTTTCTGCTCACATGAGGGTCCTGTGCCTGTGGTGTCCTGGAGTTGTGGGGAAGATTCTCCTCCAGCTTCAGGGCTGCAGGAGCTTTAGGGTACAAGCTCTCTGCAGCTTCTGCTCCTGTTTGTAATTCTGGGGGATGGGCAGCAGGATGTGCACTGTCCCGTGGCAGGGTGCAGGGTGTTATATCCTGACGGTGCCCCAACGCTGGCCCAGTGGTGACCCCTGTGTCCCCAGCCCTCAGATGAGGAGCTCTTGGGGACAGCTTTGTTTTCTGTGCTCCCCAAGACTGCGGGGAGGAGGGCAAATGAGTCCCTGCAAAGCCACAGATGAAATGTGGAGCTGTGCCCAGCAGCCCGGACAGTGGGGCAGTGGCTGAGGGAGGAGGATGAGCGGGTGCAGCACTCCCCAAGGTCAGGCCTGGAGCTGGAGCTGGGGCCTGGATGGGGATGGAGGTTTGCCATCTCCCCTACCTCCTGGGCTTGGCCCCGTTTCCAACGTGTCTTGGCACCATATGGCGCTTGCTTTATTTGTTCTGCTGCGACTTGGGAAGGAGGGCAGTGTTTCATTGTCTGGCAGAGGAGGTGGGACGCAGGCACAGGAACATGCCCGTGTCCCGTGGGATCACCACCGGAGCCAGGTGCTCCGCGTCTCGCCCGAGCTGCAGGTCAGTGTCCTCATCCCCACACAGCCCTTTGCTCCAGAAGGGCTTCCCCGGAGAATTGTTGCCAGAGATTCACCCACCCACGATGCTCCGGAGCTGAGCTAGCACCGCGTGTGCGGGAGCTTCCCGGTGCCGAGCACGACCAACCCGCAACGGGACACGCTGCCTGGTAGGAGGAAAACGTGGCAGCGCTGTTCCTGACTCATCAGAGCACAGGCACAATCCTGCGACAGCGATGCCGGGCTTGCCCAGCACCAAAAAGTGACAGCACGCTCCACCCACCCGGGCTTGCGGGGAGCAGGAGCCTTCTCCGCATGCCCGCTGTCTGGAGGAGCCGCTGTCCCACGCACATCTCCCTGCCCCGCTCCGCGGCATCCCAAATCTGAGCTGCAGCTTCCCCCGCCGCCCCGCGCTCCCTCCGGCCCTGCCTCAGCCTTCCCTCGGCTGCTCAGGGCTCAGCCCCCATCACCCTGCAGAGCTGGGGGGCTGGAGGCTGCTTCAGAGGCTCAGAGGCCCAGCCCTGCCAGATTTGCATATTTTTTTACTGGCCCCTAAACAAGACATTTCTCAGGGGAAGTGAATGCGTCGCCTTCTGTCCCCGAGGGTGCTGCGTGCTGGGACAGCAGCAGCCGTTGCTCGTGGAGCGGTGACGGTCCCGGCACCCACCGCGGGTTGGCCCCGCTCTGCACCACGCTGCTCTCCGCAGGAAAAGCTTCTTTTTTTTTTTTTCTTTTTTTTTTTTTTTTTTCCCCTCGGTGGTTTCAAAATTAACGGGTTTTAATGCTACTGACCGGGGACCAGGTCCTGTCCCTCTTCACTCGCAGGAGGAGCCCTGGAGGCGGCCGGGCTGCGCAAACCTGCACGTTTTTGGTTTTTTTTCGCTAGAATTTCCAGCATGTCCCTCCTCTCGTATATAATTTAGTCGCATGAAAAGAAGCCGCGCGAGGCGGGGAGAGGATGGGGAAACTTGCGAAGTCAGCCATGGAGAGGGAATCTGTGTCAGAAAGCATTACAAAGGGAGCTGGGGGATTGGCTCCAGTTGCTTCCAGTTGCTGTTTGTTTGTGCCAACCCCTTAGGAGATTGCCCAGCGCAACGCGCGGCTCTTTCTTTCCCTGCGTCCCTCTCTCTCCTTTTATTGCACTGCAGACTCCGGCTGGGACAGCCCATCGCTGTTGCTATGGCTGCGATATGCGGGGAGGCTTCGGCCGGATAATAATCGCCGGAGAGCATCTCCCTCCTTCCTGCCGTGCGGTTCCCGGCCCCTCCGACCGGCCCCGGGAACCGCTCCGAGTCCTGCACGGCGAAAGCCGCAGAGTGGATTTTATACCCATGAGATTAGACAGGGCTGTGCCCGCCGCTGCCAGCGCCCGCAGCAGCAGGAGGAGGAGGAGGAGGAGGAGGAGGAGAGAGCAGGGCAGCTCCGGGCTGGGAGGCAGCCAGCGGCCCCGGGGAGGGCCGGGAGGGGCGGCGGGCAGGTAGGGCGGGCAGCGCCGGGGCCCGGGAGCGATGGGCGGGAGGTGCCCG